>ML260537.1:928-16285 GCA_005239495.1 Nicotiana undulata | reverse complement strand
TACTTGACTGGGGTTAGGCTTGGCACTTACTGGGTACCGAATGTGGAGTACTCACGCCCTTCTGCGCATGTTTTCCCCATGTGCAGATCCAAGTCCTAGTACACGGTATCTCAGCTAGCCAGCAACAGCAGTATCAGGAGACTCGAGGTATAATCTGCAGCGTCCGCAGATCTCCGAGTCCCCTTCCTATCTTGAAGTTGTAGTACTTGTAGATGAAACTATACAGTCTTTCCTTTTCCAGTTGTACATATTGAGAAGTAGAGTAGCTTGTGATGTATGGTGATATTTCGGGTTCTGGGTAAAGTAACTGTTAATGCCGAGCGGCGTCGACTTTATTATGATTTATTTCACTTACTGTTTTTAACCTGTTTTATCTAAATTTCACTTAAGGAATAGGCTTACCTAGTCGTCTAGACTAGGTTCCGTCACGAGACCCAGTCGGAGGGAGAAGTGGGTCGTGACAGATTTTCCTTATCTAAAGGGGAGTATAATGAGTTCCTTCAGTACCGAGCAAGTAAGCAGACATCTCCACAAGTAGCCTCTGTTGTTCAGACTGGTACTTCTGTTGCTGGTAATTCTTTTGCTTGTGTTTCCCAGTCTAGTACTCTTGGACAATGGGTTGTGGACTCAGCCGCTTCTGATCATATCTCTGGTAATAAATCACTTTTGTCAAATATTGCATATTCACAGTCTCTTCCCACTGTTACTTTAGCCAATGAGTCTCAAACTAAAGCAAAGGGAGGACAAGTGAATCCCCTACCCTCTGCCACTCTAGCCGTTCTTTATATCTCTGGCTGTTATTTTAATCTTGCATCTGTTAGTCGTTTGACTCGTGCCCTCCATTGTGGTATATATTTTATTGATGATTCTTTTATTATGCAAGACCGCAGTACGGGACAGACGATTGGAACATGACTTGAACTAGAAGGCCTTTACTACCTTAACTCACTCAATTCCTCCAAGGCATGTCTAGTTATAGATCCTCTGGACCTAATTCACAGACGTTTAGTTTGTCTAGTTTATCTACATTAGAGTGTGAGTCATGTCAGCTCGGGAAACATACCCGAGCCTCCTTTCCTCATAGTATTGAGAGTCATGCAGAGTTTGTTTTTTCTTTAGTTCATTCTGATATATGGGGTCCTAGTAGAGTCAGTTCAACCTTGGGATATAGTTATTTTTTTAGTTTCATTGATGATAATTCAAGATGTACTTGGATTTTCTTAATGAAAGATCGTCCTGAGTTGTTTTCTATATTCTAGAATTTTTTTGCTGAAATTAAAAATCAATTTGGTGTTTCTATTCACACTTTTCGCAGTGATAATGCCTTAGAATATTTATCCTCTCAATTTCAGCAGTTTATGACTTCTCAAGGAATTGTTCATTAGACCTCTTGTCCTTATACCCCTCAACAAAATGGGGTTGCAGAGAGAAAAAATAAGCACATCATTAAGACTGCTCGCACACTTCTCATTGAATCTCATGTTCCGCTGCGTTTTTGGGGCGATGCAGTTCTCACGACTTGTTATTTGGTTAATTAGATGCCTTCATCTCCCATCCAGAATCAGATTCCGTATGCAGTATTGTTTCCCAAGTAACCCTTATACTCTATTCCCCCTCGTGTTTTTGGGAACACTTGTTTTGTTCATAATTTAGCCCCTGGGAAAGATAAGCTAGCTCGTCGTGCTCTCAAGTGTGTCTTCCTTGGTTATTCTCGTGTTCAGAAGGGATATCGTTGTTATTAACCTGATCTTCGTGGGTACTTTATGTCATCTGACGTCACATTTTTTGAGTCTAAGCCTTTCTTTACCTCTTCTGACCACCTTGATATATCTGAGGTCTTACCTATACCGACCTTTAAGGAGTTTACTATAGCTCCTCCTTCACCTTCCGCCATAGAAGTCTTACCCATTCCAACCGTTAGGGAGTCTAGTGTGGCTCCTCTTATATCCCCCGCCACAGGAACACCACTCTTGACATATCATTGTCATCCGCAGCCGGCATCAGGCCCAGCTGATTCACGTTCTGCACCTGACCCTGCTCCTACTGCGGACTTGTCTCTTCCTAGTACACCGATTTCACTTCGGAAAGGTATATGAACCACACTTAATCATAATACCCATTATGTCGGTTTAAGTTATCATCGTTTGTCATCACCCTATTATGCTTTTATATCTTCGTTGTCCTCTGTTTCCATCCCTAAGTCTACAGGTGAAGAATTGTCTCATCCAGGATGGCGACAGGCTATGACAGACGAGATGTCTTCTTTACATACGAGTGGTACTTAGGAGCTCATTCCTCTTCCTTCAGGTAAATCTACTGTTGGTTGTCGCTGGGTATATGCAGTCAAGATTGGTCCGGATGGAAAGATTGATAGCCTTAAGGCCCGTCTTGTTGCCAAGGGATATTCTCAGATATTTGGGCTCGATTACAGTGATACCTTCTCTCCCGTGGCTAAGGTAGCATCGATCCGCCTTTTTCTATCCATGGTTGATGTTCGCCATTGGCCTCTCTATCAGCTGGACATTAAGAATTCTTTTTTGCACGGTGACCTTGAGCCTGGTTTGGTAAGTTCATCACAGTTATCCAGGAGTTTGGATGATTCGGAGTGAAGCTAACCACTCTATGTTTTATCGGCACTCTGCTTCGAGTCTCTGTATTTATCTGGTGGTCTATGTTGATGATATTGTTATTACCGGCAATGATTAGGATGATATTACTAAATTGAAGCAACATCTCTCTCAACACTTTCAAACTAAGGACCTTTGCAAACTAAAGTATTTTCTGGGTAGTGAGGTCGCTCAGTGTAGCTCAGGTATTGCGATATCACAACGGAAGTTGCCTTAGACATTCTTGAGGAGACATGAATGACAGGTTGTAGACTGATTGACACTCCGATGGATCCGAATTCTAAACTTCTGCCAGGACAGGGGGAGCCTCTTAGTGATCCTGCAAGATATAGGCGACTGGTTGGTAAATTAAATTATCTCACAGTGAACAAACCTGACATTTCCTTGTGAGTATTGTAAGTCAGTTTATGGATTCTCCATGTGATAGCCACTGGGATGCAGATGTCCGCATTCTTCGGTATATAAAATTGGCTTCAGGAAAAGGGTTATTGTTTGAGGATCGAGGTCATGAGTAGATCATTGGTTACTCAGATGTAGATTAGGCAGGATCAGCTTCTGACAGATGTTCTACGTCTGGATATTGTGTTTTAGTAGGAGGCAATTTTGTGTCTTGGAAGAGCAAGAAGCATAATATCAAGCAATGGTTATGGCAACATGTGAGATTATTTGGATCAATTAATTGCTCAAGGAGGTTAAATTTGGTGACATCAGCCAGATGGAACTTGTGGGCGAATATCAAGCTGCCCTTCATATTGCATCAAACCCGGTGTTCCATGAGAGGACTAAACACATTGAGATTGATTGTCACTTCATCAGAGAAAATATACTCTCAAGAGATATTGCTACAAAATTTGTGAAGTCGAATGATCAGCTTGCTGATATTTTCACTAAGTCCCTCACTGGCCCTCGTATTAGTTATATATGTAACAAGCTCAGTACATTTGATTTATATGCACGGGCTTGAGGGGGAGTGTTAGTTTAGTAGTTAAATAGTAGTGGCGGGTTAGATAGCAAGAGCAACTAGATCAGTAATAAATAACCTTAATCCTATATGTATTAGGAGTAGGACATGTATTATGTATATATAGGGCTCATTGTATCATTTTATTATGTGTGAATTCTCCCATGTTTTCTCACAAAACTTAAAACCAAACTATATCTGAAGTCTCGACTATTCACAACATTTTGTGCTTGAGTATCTCGTATCTTCTTCACCTTTACCCTACTTACTTTTCGCATCGTATCTCCTGTTTCTTTCATACCCTTCCTTCCACATAGGTGAAAATTACTCTTTAAAGCTCTATTTTTGGAGAAAGCTTCATACTGACTTCATACGACTCAGCTCTATGGCACGATCTGGAAACAAAAGAAGGGTAGCATTTCCTAAATGCCCTATAGCCTCTCAATTATAAATGTGGCGCGCAACACACCCACAAGTGAGAATCGACTAGGCACGACTTTGTAGACTCCCTAGGACACGACCGACTCTGATACCACTTTGTCACGCCCCAAACTTGAGGAGGCGTGGCTGGCACCCGGTGCCGTGCTGGCCCGAGCAAACCACTCCATAACTCATGGTAATTCGACCAAAACTAGAACATACATAGGTCGAGTTAGCTGGACTCATTCTTTTTGTATCTATCATGGGCCAACATGGCCACAACTTGTAATGCATAACTATAAGTAGGCAACACTATATCAACAAATTATCGTTTTTAAAACATGAATACATATGGGCTGTCAAGGCCTATGACATACTGTACAAACTGAACTTCTGTCTACAAAGCCTCTAAGATTATTTGACATCAAATGGGACAGGGTACCGGCCTACCCATAAGTGTGTAGCAAAACTCTGACACGATGACATAGACTCGGAAGCACTCCAAATGAGGTAGAGTCTTACCGATCCTTCACTTAATGCCAATCTCGTCTACTATGAGGGATTGTCAAATTGATTGTCTATACCTTCGGGCATGAAACGAAGCGTCCCCATGCAAAAAAGACGTCAGTACGAATAATGTACCGAGTATGTAAGGCAGGAAAGCATAAGTAAGAACAATAATGTAAGCGGGGATAGAGAATACACAACCTGTAACATCTGATTACCTTTGAGGGCTACTAACATGAAATGCGTGATACATACATATATATACATAAACCTTTAAAACATCCGCCTCTGTGGGCATCATAATCATCATATCGTACCCCGCCGTAATAGACTCGGTAAAACGTACCTGGACACGTGGAGCTCGGTAAAACCCAACTGATCAGTGGTTGCACAATAGGTGCCATACCCGGCCGACTATAGCGTGGCTTGGTAGAGTAAAATAGACATGTATATATACAATGCATGCTGGACTCGTGGAATCAGGCTCTAAACCTTTCGGAGTGACGTAAGGTAGTTGCACCTTCGATTAACATTATGGAAATCATACCATCAATATCATACATAATTTCTTAGAATAACTTTGTAAGGAAAGAACAACATGGACAACCTTAGTTTCTAGGAGTAGATTCATTATGAAATAGCATATCGTTTATGTTCGTTTCACTTTAGATCATGCCAAAAGAAAGAAGGAAAAGCCTTAACATACCTCTAGATAAATAGAGTGACATACAGTGTGAAGCCCTGCCACCGTATATGTCTTATAAAGAGATTAAATGACTCTTCATTTCGTCATTTTGTGTACTCACACATAATGCAACTCCATGATATCATACTGTCAGAACACCTAAGGAACCAATCCTCATATTCCTTCAGCAAATAAAATGAGGATTGTTGCATACTACTAGGTCCACAATGACAGAATCTATTATTCTGCAGACCACTCAATCCCCGAATTAGTTATCCGTCAAATTCAACCAGTGGCAAATGGAATTGCAAGTCTTAACCAATTGTACTTGTTACCAGGGAATAGGAAGGCAACTAAAAGATGTTGAATGCTGAAATATAAACACTGACGATCCGACATCTGACTGAAAGAATAATATTTATTGTGTCTGAATAGAAACAATCAACTTCCAGTTCTCATCTATTAAAAGCCATGTAAAATACTAGTTCCACAGTGCATTCAATCAACATGAGAAAGGAAGTAACGTTGAAGAAGCCTACTAACTGCAGTAAGTGCACAACAGATAATCCTCTCATTAGCGGGGTTAAAAGATTCTATTCCATATATTAAGTTTAAATGTATTCAAGATTTGTAGTGTTGGGGGATTAGAAACATAGCAACTGAAATTGTAGAAATTTGTAGGAATTTTCTAAGAAGATTCGTTGCTAAGGTTCCAAACCTTCATCTGATGGTATTATTGAAAATGGTAGAAAATGGAGTAGTGTGTAACTAACATACTGATTTGCCACATAATGAAAATTGACCAAGATTCATGTTTCCAAGAAGTGGCCTGCTTCCACGTGGGGATGGGGGTAGGAAAATCTAATCTTTATCCATTTATTAGGTAATTAGGTAGTGTCCGGTTACCCGGTAATTAATCAATTTCCCGCATAATTAAGAATTGTCTCAAATTACTTAAAATTCTACTTATTTTTTATACACTTTATACATCCTACTATTGTGATCATATGGTATCACGTAAAATAAATACATACTACACTATTATTTTTATTAAAACATACACCTAAAAATATATATATTTTTTCAACTTATAATTTTCCTAATCTCATATAAAGAGTACATGCGTAAGTCTTAAAATGGTAAAAGGATAATCTTCGTTTCATATGAGAAAATAGTTTCTATCCTTACAATAATGAAACTCTCATAAACTTTCTTATATTATGTGTATAATTTAAAGCATATGCGAAAGTAGTTGTAACAACCCGGTCGGTCGTTACGTAGAACCTGCATTATATTTACTGTTATTGCCTCGTCATAGGTTGGTTATACTGTTTATGATATGTTAGAGTTGGTTGGCCAGGGTTCAGAATGGTTATAGTGAGATTTGAAGCACTTAGTCTCTAAAAATAGCCTTATAGTTGGAAAAATCAAATGAGTATTGACTTATTGGTAAACGACCTCAGAATGCGGATTTTATGGTTCGGATAGCTTCGTTAGGTGATTTGGGACTTAGGAGCGTGTTAGGAATATCTTTGTGATGTCCGGTGTAGAATTAGGCTTGAATTGGCAAAAGTTAGTTTTTGGTGATTTCCGGTCGGCGGTGGAAAATAGGCTATCGGTGTCAGAATGGAATTCTGGAAGTTGGTACAGGTTCATAATGTCATTTTGGATATGTGTGCAAAAATTTAGGCAAATCAGAGGTGTTTTGGATAGTTTCGGCGTCGTTGGTGGAATTTAGAAATTTCAAAGTTCATAGGCTTGAATTTGATGTGATTTTGGTGTTTTGATATTATTTTGGGTGTTTCGAGAGTGCAACTAAGTTTGAATGATCATATATGATGTGTTGGTATGCTTGGTTGGGGTCCCGAGGGGCTCGGGATTGATTTCGGATGGTTAACGAGAAGTTTCGGAGTTGAAAAGTGCAACAAACAACTGCTGGTGTGATTTTACTGTTGTTTCTGCACCTGCGGATGTTTGATCGCATGTGTGGACCTGCAGGAGCGCAAAAGGCTCCGCAGGTGCGAGATTTGGCTAGCCCAGGATATGGTCGCAAATGCAGACACTTGATTGCACCTGCGAGGTCGCAGGTGCGGGAATTGCCAGTTTAATGAGAAACCGCAGGTGCGGTCCACCTGAGCGCAGGTGCGGACCACAGGTGCGAGATTTTGGCCGCATGTGTTAAAAGCCTGGGCAGAAAAGTATAAAAAGGAGACTTCACGATTTTTAACCCTCTTTTCACCATTGTTGTGTGGGTTCCGAGCTTTTTGAGGGTTTTTAAGGAGGGAAACGTTTGTGCATCATAGAGGTAAGCTTTTTGGACTTATTAACTCGATTATATGTGATTAAAGACTAAATTAATAGTGTTTAATTGGGAAAATCAGTAGAAAAGGGTGAAACTAGGGCTTGCGATTATTAGACCTTTTAGGGGTGATTTGAGGGGTCAAACGGACACCGATTTCAGAGTTCTTTATATGTACGGACTCGTGAGATGATGAGAATCGTTTTGGTATAAAGTTTGTTGAGTTCCGAGACGCGGTCCCGGGGGGTCAGGTTTTGGCTAATTTCGGGTTTTGTGCTTAAAATTGATATCTTTCGATTGAGTATCATTGCCTTAGCATAATTTGATGTGAAAAATCTGATCTTTATAGATTTGGAGCAATCAAAAGTTGATTCGAGGGGCAAGCGTGTTGCAGAGTAGCTTTTCGGGCTAGTTTGAGGTAAGTAATGTCTTTAAATATTGTCCTAAGGGTATGAAACCCCGCACTTTACATCCTTTCACGGATTTGGAGTGACGCGCACACTGGATGACGAGTGTGGGGCGCGCACGAATTGGAAATTTGGAAAGATGTTCCTTTTTGGGCAACTATTGAGTTGCAAAACTGCTTTTAAAGCATATGTTTTATAGTATTACTATGTTTTGAATTATACTTGGGTTGTAAGCCATGTTTGGGGCCTAGTGCCGATCTGTTTTAACCCTTTAGGGGCTATTTTACCGATATTCCTCACTTTGAAACTATGATTCTATAGTCAGTCTTTCTTGTGAAATTGTTGACACTCCTATTTGATGATATTGCTATTTCTTGAAGTGAAATACTATTTTGGGTCGAGAACTCCGTTTATTTATGGCTCGAGTGGCATGTTGAGAGTGTCTGACTGAGTGAGGTCGAGGGCCAATATTGTGAGGATGTTATGATATGAGAGAGGCCGAGTGCCTGAGAGTGATGATTGCCATGATTTGGCTTATTTATAGCGCTTGGGATGTAGGAGCCCCTCCGGAGTCTGTACACACCCCCAGTGAGCGCAGGTACCTAATGAGTGGGAGTGTCGAGTACCGAGTGCCGAGTGATGAGTGATTGGGAGGCATGAGTGGCAGTGAGGTTGCCCGAGGGGCTGATGTTGAATGGTTGTGAGGTGCTGAGTGATTGTTACTGAGTGATGGTGAGGTGTTGAGGGAATGATTCTGAGTGATGATTATGCCCGAGGGGCAGTTTTATGACGATATTTTACTAAGTTTTGATTGTGATTTGTTTCATCTTTCAAACTGATATTTTTGGGAGTTTTACCGAGAAACATTTGAAATTATACCCGTTTCAAGGATTTCTACGAAAAACTGGTTTTCGAACTTAGGTATAATTTATTGAGACTTGGTATTTTACTATTTTGTGGATTGGTGTATTTGTTGCGGTGTGTTTCTTATTCTTCAGACTTTGATTTATTTTCATTACTACTGAGTTGGTGTACTCATCATTACTCCTTGCACCTCTGTGTGCAGATCCAGATACTGGTTCGGAGCAGTAGCCATCCGAGTTCGTTATCGTCAACTTTCGGGATTTTGAAGTAGCTGTCTAGCGTCCACAGCTTCTCCATTTCCCTTATTTTATTAGTATTGGTATTTTATTCCTAGACATTGTTTATGACATTAGCAGAGTTAGTTTTATTCTTAGATGCTCGTGATCAGTTGACTCTAGTCTTGGGAGGTTTGTTTAGACTGTTAGTTTTTATTACGCTTACTTAAAGACTTAGAGGAATTTTTATTATACTCAGTTTGCTGGTTATTAATGAGTTTTGAGGAATTATATTAAAACAAATGTGTAGTTATGTGATGGTTGGCTAGCCTAGTTCCACGATAGGCGCCATCACGACCTGTTAGGATTTGGGGTCGTGAAAGTAGTAATATTAATAACTATATAAAATCATACTTTTCAAACTTTTTATAAAAAACGTTCTACTCAAAATACCATATCAAATGTATTTAACGGTATTAATATTATTAAACTTACAGGGTCTTACAATAACAAATTCTTATACCCTCTATGGTTCCTAATAGACATAATCCCTTTTGTACTCTTGTGGATTTACTACGACACATCCTAATGCTAAGGTACGGGATGTAACATCCTTCCCCCTTTTAGCAAAATTCGTCCTCGAATGTTAACTCGTGGGGATGTACAAAATTTCACTAGGGTCTCCTCAGTAAATTAAACTTAAAACCCAAACTATATCTGAAGTCTAGACTATTCACAACCTTTTGTGTTTGAGTATCTCGTATCTTCTTCACCTTTACCCTACTTAATTTTCAATCTCACATCGTATCTCCTGTTTCTTTCATACCCTTTCTTCCACATAGGTGAAAATTACTCTTTAAAGCTCTATTTTTGGCGAAAGCTTCATACTGACTTCTTATGACTCAACTTTATGGCACGATCTGGAAACAAAAGAAGGGTAACATTTCCTAAATTTCCTATAGCCTCTAAATTATAAATGTGGCGCGCAACACACCCATAAGTGAGAATCTACTAGGCACGACTTTGTAGACTCCCTAGGACACGACCGACTCTGATACCACTTTTCCACGCACCGAACCTGAGGAGGCATGGCTGGCACCCGGTTCTGTTCTGGCCCGAGCGAACCACTCTGTAACTCATGATCGTTCGACCAAAACTAGAACATAGATAGGTCGAGTTAGCTGGACTCATTCTTTTTGTATCTATCATGGGCCAACATGGCCACAACTTGTAATGCATAACTATAAGTGGGAAACACTGTATCAATAAATTATCATTTTTAAAACGTGAATACATATGGGATGTCAAGGCCTCTTACATACTGTACAAACTAAACTTCTGTCTACAAAGCCTCTAAGATTATTTGACATCAAATGGGACAGGGTACCGGCCTACCCATAAGTGTGTAGCAAAACTCTGACACGATGACATAGACTCGGTTGCACTCCGAATGAGGTGGAGTCTTACCGATCCTTCGCTGAATGCCAATCTCGTCTACTATGAGGGATCGTCAAACTGATTTTCTATACTTGCGGGCATGAAACGCAGCGTCCCTAGGAAAAAGGGACGTCAGTACGAATAATGTACCGAGTACGTAAGGCAGGAAATCATAAGTAAGAACAATAATGTAAACGGGGATAGAGAATACACAACATGTAACATCTGGTTACTTTTGAGGGCTACTGACATGAAATGCGTGATACATACATATATATACATAAACCTTTAAAATATCTGCCTTTGTGGGCATCATCATCATCGTATCGTACCCGACTGTAATAGGCTCGATAAAACGTACTCGGCCACGTGGAGCTCGGTAAAACCCAGCTGATCAGTGGTTGCACGATAGGTGCCATATCTAGCCGACTATAGCGCGGCTCGGTAGATTAAAATAGATACGTATATATACAATGTATGTTGGACTAGTGGAATCAAGCTCTAAACCTTTCGGAGTGATGTAAGGTAGTTGCACCTTCGATTAACATTATGGAAATCATATCATCAATATCATACATAATTGTGATGACCCAAAAGGTCATCTCTTATTTTTATGTCAAAACGGTGTTCCGAGGCCTTGAAAACCTCCTTTTATCTCACCTCAATTTTACGTTCATAGCCCGGGCGTATAGCCGGGAAGACTTTATGTGAAAAACCGAGAAAATGCTATTTTTTGCCTTAAATTTTTTATTTAAGTTGACTTCGGTCAATATTTTGGGTAAACGGACCTGGAACCCTGATTTGACGATCTCGGAGGGTCCGCAGGAAAATATGGGACTTGGGCGTATGCCCGGAATCGAATTCTGAAGTCCGAAACCCGAGAAATGAATTTTTGAAAGAAATTGTTTTTCTGAAAAATATAAGAGATTTTAAAAATTGATTATATTTGAAATTTATCCGTCCCGTATTTTGGTTCCTGAGTCCGGTACTGGTTCAATATGATATTTGTGATATGTTTGTAAAATTTGGTAAGAAACGGAAGTCGTTTGATGTGATTTGGACCTGTAGTTGTAAAATTTGCTACTTTGGAAGTTTTGGAAATTTTCTTTGATTTTGATGCTAAATTCGTTGTTTAAGATGTTATTTTGGTGATTTGATCGCACGAATAAGTCTGTGGGATGTTTTTGAGGTTTTGTACATGTTTGGTATGGAGCCCCGAGGGCTCGGGTGAGTTTCGGATAGGCGTCGGGGTGTTTTGAACTTAGAAAATCTGGTGTTTTTTGGCTGTTGCTAGTGTCTAGGAAATTTACCCTATGCGAATACATGGGGATCCATGCGAACACAATGCACACGCGGGGAAGGGGGATGTGGTAACACTGTGCGAACGCATAGGACAGGGTGCGAACGTGGAGCATAGGAGACTTACTCTACGCGAATGCACCCATGTAGTCAGGAACACATAGAGTATTAGGGGGCTGGGGGCTGGGTAGTTTTTATTCAGTACGAACGCAATGGGAACGGGAAGGGAAGCCTATGCGAACGCATGAGGCTGGTCGCGAACGCATAGGGAAAATATTTGCCCAGTTTTCTTAAAACAGAAGCATTACGGGATTTTATCAAAAATTCATAACTCTTTCACCTAAACTCGAGCTAGGGCGATTTTTGAAGAGGGATTTCACTACAAAATCATAGGTATGTATTCTTAGACTCGTTTTCTTCAAATTCCATTAACACTCATTAGATTTCTATGCCTAAATCATGTTCTTAAGGGTAGAAAATTAGGGATTTGGATAGAGTTAGGACTTTTTGAATAATTGGAATTTAGACCCCGTTTTGGGGTCAAATTCCGGAACTAATTACATATTCGGGATCGTGGGTGAATGGGTGATCGGTTTTTGGTCCGAACCTCGTGTTTTGACCAAGCAGGCCCGGGGTCGATTTTTGACTTTTTGGGAAGAATGCTAGAAAACCTATAATTAAGCATTGGAATTGTATTGTTTAGCGTTTATTGATGTTATTAAGTCAATTGTATCTAGATATAATTGATTTGAAGTCAAATTCAAAAGGGAAAGAGGCGATTGAGGCTTGACATTGGTCGTGGAAGTCGAGGTAAGTGTTTAGTCGAGGGAATATGTGTTGAGTCTTATTTGCTATGTGTTAATATCATGTTTAACGTATAGGTGAGGTGACAAGTACCTATACGTTGGTGTCAAGCATGCCCGTGAGTCGGATATTATGAGTCATGTGGTTTTCATTGATATTTATTGTGTTATAGCTTGAATTTCACTTTGTGGTTATTCATTTTGGTGGAAATTCTTGGTAATGAACATTGTTGAGTATTGGTTTCAGTTGAGAAACTTTATGTGAAGATATGTACTGGAGTGAGATTGGTTATAGTTGTGTCCCTTGCCGGGATGGTGATACTCCTGCTGTTGTTCCCTTGCCGGGATGTTATGATTTATTATTATGGTTCATATTGTTGATTTTTCCTTGCCGGAATTTTGTTATTGATATTGTTTGGGTGAGGAAGAGTGTAAAGCACGAAGGGTTATGCCATGTATTGATTATTGTAAGGAAGAGCGTAAAGCACGAAGGGTGATGCCATGTATTGATTATTGCGAGGATGAGAGTGTAAAAGCACGAAGGGTGATGCCGTGCCATATTATGATATTAAAAGCACGAAGGGTGATGCCGTGCCGTTTTTATTGATTAATGTGAGGATGAGGGTAAAAGCCCGAAGGGTGATGCCGTACACTTGCATTTATTATTTGGTGAGGATGAGAGTAAAAACACGAAGGGTGATGTCGTGCACTGTCTTCTCTATGATGTTATTACCTGTTGTTCAAGTTGATATTGAATTGTTATCTTATTTTATTATTTCCTTTATTTGATATTTTCTTTCCCACAATATGATCCCTTTTCTTTGCACTTAGTTGTTTACTCTTGTTATTATTATGCCTCCGAATATTATTAGTTGCACAGGTTGTTTTGGTTGTCGTGTCCTAGCCTCGTCACTACTTCGCCGAGGTTAGGTTTGACACTTACTCAGTACATGGGGCCAGTTGTACTGATGCTACACTCTGCACATCTTTGTTGTGCAGATCCCGGTACAGGACCCTACGGACATTAGGTTGAGGAGGCTGCCTTCAGTTCACGTGGAGACTCTGAGGCAGTCCTGTTGGCATCTGCAAGCCTTGGCGTCCCCTTTTATATCTTTTGTATTCTGTTCTAGCTATTTCAGAAATAAATGTACTTATTTTATTCAAACCTTTTATATGTAGTATTCATAGACAGTCCGTGGGTTGTGACTCCAACATTCTGGATTTGTTTTTCGTGAAATTTCGTAAAAGAATTGGATTGAGTTATATACCTTGTTTCATTTTGTACCTTTACTCATGTTAATATTGTATTTCACCTGTTTTCGACTAATAATAAAGGAATACAGTAAATTAAACATTCACGTTGGCTTGGCTAGCGGGTTCAACGTTAGGCGCCATCACGGTCCCGACGGTGGAAAATTCAGGCCGTGACAATAATTTCTTAGAATAACTTTGTAAGGAAAGAACTACACGGACAACCTTAGTTTCTAGGAGTATATTCATTATGAAATAGCATATCGTTTATGTTCGTTTCACTTTAGATCATGCCAAAAGAAAGAAGGGATAACCTTAACATACCTCTGGATAAATAGAGTGACATACAGTATGAAGCCCGGCCACCGTCTATGTCTTATAAAGAGAGTAAATGACTCTTCATTTCGTCATTTTGTTCACTCACACATAGTGCAACTCCATGATATCATACTGTCAGAACACCTAAGGAACCAATCCTCATATTCCTTCAGCAAATCTTTCACGGTAAAATGAGGATTGTTGCATACTACTAGTTCCATAATGACAGAAATCTATTGTTCTGCAGACCACTCAATCCCCGAATTAGTTATCTGTCAAATTCAACCAGTGGCAAATGGAATTTCAAGTCTTAACCGATTGTACTTGTTACCAGGGAACAGGAAGGCAACTAAAAGATGTTAACTGCTGAAATATAAACACTGACTATCTGACATTTGACTGAAAGAATAATATTTATTATGTCTGAATAGAAACAACCAACTTCCAGTTCTCATCTATTAAAAGCCGTGTAAAATACTAGCTCCAATAGTGCATTCAATCAACATGAGTGTGATGACCCAAAAGGTCATCTTACGTAAGTTAAGCTATATCTGTGTTCCGAGGCTTCGAGAGCCTCCGTTAGTCTCACCTCGATATGCGTGCGCAGCCCGGGCATGTAGCCAGGAAGCTATTATGTGGAAATTTGATAAAAATGAGTTTAATAATTAATAAATGAATATAGTTGACTTTTGTCAACATTTCTGGTAAACAGACCCGGACCCGTGATTCGACGGTCCCGGAGGGTCCGTAGGAAAATATGGGACTTGGGCATATGCTCGGAATCGAATTCCGAGGTCCCAAGCCCGAGAAATAAATTTTTAAAGAAAATTGTTTTCTGAAAATAATAAAGGATTTTAAAAATGAATAATTATGTGAAAACCGTGTTACCGGGTCCGTATTGTGGTTCTGGAGCCCGGAACAGGTTTATTATATATTATTTGTCTTATCTGTAAAGTTTTGTGTAAAACGAGCGTGAATTGAGTGGTTTCGGATAAAAAATGAGACTTTGAGGTTTTAAAGAATTTGAAATGTGGCTTCGAAAGTAGTGTTATGTTCCCGAGGTCTGAATGAGGTTTCGAGACCGGGAATAGTTCCGTGGTGTAATTTATAACTTATCTGTAAAGTTTGAAGTCGCTCCGAGCAGTTTAGGCCGGTTCGGCGTATTAAAGTGAATTCTAGAATCTTAAAGTTCTTAAGTTTGATTAATTGGATTTAGAGGTTTAATTCGATGTTTTTGTTGATATTCTTATGATTTAAAAGCTTG
>ML260535.1:5730-18132 GCA_005239495.1 Nicotiana undulata | reverse complement strand
AAATATCATGGCACGGCATCACCCTTCGTGCGTTACACTCTTCCTCACCAAACAATAACAGATGTAATGTCAAGGAGTACATCATAGTGGAAATAAGCAATTCAAACCACCCGGCAAGGGGAAAACATCCATTTAATAAATCAATAAATGCCCGACATGGGTCTCAACTACAATCAATCACCTCAATCGCATACTCTACAATTGGATTATCATTCGTATCAACACTTCTCAAACTCAACAGCCAATACTTTCAACCAGGAATAAATTACCAAGTAAAGACAATCTCATAATATGCTAAACATGGAAGAAATACTGCAATTTCTATCGAAATAGACTCACGGGCATACTTGACACACATTGCATAGGTACTCGTCACCTCACCTATGAAATGAACATGATAATCACTTAGCACATAGCAAATAATACATATTCCCTCACCAAAGTTAGGCAAGACACTTACCTCGGTCCAAAGTATAGCAATCAACCCTCTAAGACCGCCTTTCCTTTTGAATTCAACTCCGGAATAACAATATCTAGGCATAATTAACTTAAGTATATCAATAATAACTCAATAACATCATCCCATAGCCTAAATACACAATTCCTACCATTCTTTCAAAATTTTCAAAAATCGACCCCGGGCCCGCTTGGTCCAAACTCGAGGTTCGGACCAAAACCCAATCACCCATAACCCCACGAGTTAAAATAAATATAATTTGTTTTGAAATCTGACCCCAAATTGAGGTTGAATCCCCCAAATTTCCCAAAAATCTAACTCTACCCAAAACCCCTAATTTCTACTTAATTTTCATGTTTTAGGCTTAGATTCTAGTGGTTGTTGAAGATAAATGGAAGAAAATAGAGTTGGAATCACTTACCTATGGAGTTATGGCGATGAAAATCTTCAAAATCGCCTAAGGGGAAGTGGGGAAGAAGAGGTTTGAGAAGAAGTGGGTTGAATCCCGTAATGTTTATGTTTTTGGGTTATTAAAATCACTGGGCAAAATTGCCCTTCGCGTTCGCGAAGGATTAGCAGCTGGGACCTACGCGTTCGCGGAGCCAGGGCCGCGTTCGCGAATGTCTAACTTCCTAGGCTTCCACGTTTGCGAGCCTACGCCCGCGTTCGCGAAGAATAAACCTACCCTGCCCCCCGGCCTCACCCTAAGCCTACGCGTTCGCACCCCTGGGGACGCGTTCGCGTAGAAGCACTGTCTAGTGCTCCGCGTTCGCGTCTCCCTCTACGCGTTCGCGTAAAGTAAAGCCCAGGCCACCATAATTTCCCCTTCGCGTTCGCGAGCCCTTGTCCGCGTTCGCGAAGGGTATTACACCAGACACCAAAAGCTGCAATTAAACACCAGATTTTTCATGCATTTCACATCCCGTTAGCTACCCGTAACTCACCCGAGCCCTCGAGTATCAAAACCAAAAACACACACGTCTCACAATACATCCTACGGACTTATTCAAGCTTTTAAATCATCGAAATATCATCAAAATCAACAAATTAAATCTCAAAACTCAGAGAAATTTGTTAAAACTTCATAAAGCTTAACTTATCCGATTTTAATCCGAATCACGTCATTTGAAGTCCGTTTTACACCAAATTTCAAAGATAAGTCACATAACATATAATAAACTTGTTCCGGGCTTCGAAACCATAATACGGGCCCGGTAACACGGTTTTCACATAATAATTCATTTTCAAAATCCTTTATTATTTTCAGAAAATAATTTTCTTTAAAAAATTTTTTCTCGGGCTTGGGACCTCGAAATTCGCTTCAGGGCATACGCCAAAGTCCCATATTTTCCTACGGACCCTCCGGGACCGTCAAATCACGGGTCCGGATCCGTTTACTAAAAATATTGACCAAAGTCAACTTTATTCAATTATTCAATTCAAAAATTCTATTTTTATCAAATTTTCACATGGCAGCTTCCCGGCTACCTGCCCGGGCTGCGCACGCATATTGAGGTGAGATTAATGGAAGCTTTCGGGGCCTCGGAACACAGATTTAGCTGGAATTACTTAGGATGACCTTTTGGGTCATCACAGTGGCGGCCCAGGATTTTACACAAGCGGGTTCAATTTTAAACGACACAAATTGATAGTATAGGTGATATCGAACATGGCAAACAAAATTTCTTTATTAGTAGTAATTTTCTTCTTCTTTTTCATCTCTTTTCTTTATAGTGTGATGTTAAAATTAAGTCATTTAAAAGTGAGTGCACGATATATTTTACAAATTTTGGTATTTTAAAAGTATAAAGATTATTTTCTCTTAATATTTTGAACAATTTATCTTTTTTCACCAAACACTCTTATCTATTTAATTTAGCAAATTTTACTTTACAAGAAAATCATTTAACCAATTAAAAAGTTTATTAACTCCAAAACATTTGATGGGATATTAAATCCTTTTGTATTTATAACTAAGAAGGTATTATTTACAAATAGAGTACAATAAAAAGAGTTACAATCTTAACTAAATTAATATCAATAATTAAAGAAAGAGGCTTGGTACAATAAACTAACATTTTTAATAAGCAAATAAAATATTACAACATAATGAAACAAATTATAATTAATTTCTTCAAATATACTTGCATGTTTAGCAAAATTTATGAAATAGAGAATTAAAAATTACTTTGTAAAAAGGTTTTAATTTTAAAGTAAAACAAAGTTGATTTGTATGAATTAAGTTAAAAATATGAAGTAAAATAAAGAAAAGACAAAATAGATGTAATTGGTGGTTACTGGTTGATTGACCTGGCAAAGACGCTCCACTGCACATTCTATGTCGAAATACAAACAGAAAAGGAAAAATCACATAATTTCAGAGCAAGGGTGGACGTGAGTCGAACACGCGACCTGGTTGAAGCTCTGAACCCGAATGACCATCTTTACAGCAATAATAGTCGCATCAAGTGGGTTCAAATATTATAATATATATACGAATTTTCCTTATTTTAACGTAAAAAACTGATGAATACAGTATTATTTTTCGGTGAAGCGAGTTCAACTGAACCTGCTTAATAACATGTGGGTACGCCCCCGAGAAGAAATCATGTCTAAATTCCAAATTCAATAAATTGTATACTACATGACTCGACATATGCATGCAATGTTACAAATACATAGCAAGAGAGAATCATGTCTAAACTTCAAATTTATAAATCATATACTACAAGATTTGACATATACATGCATACCACAAATACATAGCTAGCAAGAAGGAATCATGTCTAAACTTCAAATTCAACAAACGGTATACTACATGATTCGGTATACATATGCACTACTACAAATACATAGCTAGCAAAAAGGAACCATGTCTAAACTTCAAATTCAATAAATCGTATACGACATGACTCGACACACACGCTGTATCACAAATATAGAGCTAGCAAGAAAGAACCATGTCTAAACTTCACATTCAATAACCATATACTACATAACTCGACATACATATGCCGTACCACAAATATATAGCTAGCAAGAGGGAACCATGTCTAAACTCCAAATTCAAATGAATCATATTCCCTCCGTTTCAATTTATGTGAACTTGTTTCCCTTTTAGTCCGTGACAAAAAGAATAACATCTTTTCTTATTTAGAAATAATTTACCGTTATGCAATGATATATAGCCACACAAAATATATATGTCTCATTTTATACCAGTATATGACTCGACATACACATGGCGGCACGTGAGGGCATAGGACTCTTTGTCAATGAGCTTTTACTTCTTGGCCTGAAAATGCTTTTAGATGGATGTTTACAAGCAACTTTAAAGAGGTGAAGATTCTTCATTAGTTCACTTGAACAGACATACATTGTAGATGGAGATATTGCAGGCTCTGCCATTGCAGCAATACATTTCCATTAGCATTAATTTCAGATCGCCCTATCCCTCTGCAAAATCCGCATACCCAACTTTCTCTTTTACAAACGAGAACACAAAAATTAGGAAACTGCAAAATCCAAAGCAGACTTGGGTAAACCGTAAAACCCACATCAGTCCTCCAAAGTCACGCCAAAACCAGCTGGTTTTCAATCAAAGAAGCCCTCCCCAAACCAAACTTGAAGCTCTTGAAACTGTCATCACTAAACTAGAGTCTACAGTAAATAATGGCACTGAGGTTAACGACCCACAGATCTTCGCTTCCCTTTTAGAAACATGCTTTAATTTACAGGCTATTGATCATGGTATCCGTCTTCATCGGCTCATCCCCGAGAAACTTTTACGTAAAAATGTTGGCATTTCATCGAAGCTGATTAGACTATATGCGTGTAGCGGACAAACCCAGAAGGCGCACGAACTGTTTGATAAAATGCCAAAGAGAAATGCCTCAGCATTTCCTTGGAATTCGATTATATCTGGCTATGCTGAGAATGGCTTGTTTGAAGATGCGCTGGCAATTTATTTTCAGATGGTGGAGGAGGGTGTGGAGCCCGATTGTTACACTTTCCCACGTGCGTTGAAGGCATGTGGAGGAGTTGGGTTGATTCATGTAGGAGAGGAAGTTCATCGGCATGTGATTCGTCGTGGGTTGGAAAGTAATGGGTTTATTGTAAATGCGCTTGTTGATATGTATGCCAAATGTGGTGATATAGTTAAGGCTCGGAAACTCTTTGATCAAATTGGGACAAAGGATTTGGTTTCTTGGAATTCAATGCTCATCGGATACATTAGGCATGAGCTTATTAGTGAGGCGTTCAACTTGTTTCGTCTTATGATACGTGATGGAATAATACCTGACTCTGTCTCGATATCAGCATTACTTGTGGCCAGATTGCCTTCCTCAATTGGTAAACAAATTCATGGATGGGTTCTTCGTCGAGGGACAAATCAAGAATTGTCTATTGTTAACTCTTTGGTTGACTTCTATGCGGACCAAAAAAAGTTGAAGCAAGTGAGATGGTTGTTTGAACATATGCACGAACGAGATGTGGTATCATGGAATTCGGTCATTTCAGCTCACTCTAAGCACCCTGAAGCTCTATCATACTTTGAGAAGATGGTGAAATTTGGTGCCACACCAGATGGTGTCACATTTGTGTCATTGCTGTCGACTTGTGCTCATTTAGGGAAACTAGAGGATGGGGAGAGGTTGTTTAGAATAATGAAAGAGAGGTATGATATTGGTCCAAAGATGGAACATTATAGTTGTATGGTGAATCTATATGGAAGGATAGGATTGATAGACAAAGCTTTTGATTTTGTAATGAAGAGAATGGAATTTGAAGCTGGACCAACCATTTGGGGTGCATTGTTATATGCTTGCTACAGACATGTTAATGTTAAAATAGGAGAGATAGCTGCGCAACGTCTGTTCGAGTTGGAGCCAGATAATGAGCATAATTTTGAGCTTTTGATGAAGATTTACAACAATGCTGGTCTACTAGAGGATGTAGAGAGAATAAAGCTAATGATGGTAGAACGAGGATTAGATACTTCGATACCATACAAAAGATGTTAAAGTTTCTTGAAATGACATTTTGCCAATGATTTTTCAGTAAGGAAAGTGGAAATGAAAGTTTTTCAAGTAAATTGATATTTTGGGATGGTAAAATTTAGTGATATGTGGAGGAATGCAAACTTCAGGGGAATGATTTGTGTGTGCAGAGTGTATGGATCATATCTAATTTCCCATGGTGTCGGGGAAGAGCTGTATGATATTTTAATGAGTTTTACAGAAATGCAACCGAAAGTTTTTCCAGTTTTACTTGGACTATGAAAATAGCTATCATCCCAATGGCTAATATGATCTGTGAAGATACTTAAAATACTGCTCAAGAAGCACCAAAGCTTCCTTCCATATATAGAAACTTCTTTCTTATTTCTTAAGGAAGGTTATATCTCATCTTACCTTTTCTGGTAGGATCAGAACTAGAAAAAGTTGTGTCAAAATAATGTAATGGACTAAACACAAAGGAACAGAATGACTTATGCAGATTGAACTTTGCTAAGAATAAGTCTCCTTAAGAGGCAAAGACTTCAGAACAGCAGAGCAGTCACATAGGTAACTCTGAAGATCAACTGAAACAATTTTGTTAAACTATTTATCAAATTTACAGAATTCTAATTTTCAACTCAGCATCATCAGGTATGTTGAATGACCAATTTGATATGGAACTGTCAAAATGTTTGTTTCAATGAATGTTAGTTGATTCATTCGAGACCTGTTTAACCATAAGAACTCGTCTTCTTCGACCAATCAATGTAGAATTCCATAGAGGATCACTTGAAACTACACTGTATCCTGCATTTGTATACAATTGTCGAGCACCAAAATCACTCTCATATGCCCTTAGGACGAGATAATCGAAACCCCAAAATCTTGCAAGCACATCACAGGCTTTAAGCAAAGCAGTTGCAACTTTCTGCCTCCTGCAATTGATAACATTTTAATGTCTCAAATCAACTACCATTCTTATGCAGGGGCGAAGCTATGTCACCCTTCGCCGAAAAACTAATACTACGATATATTGTTGTATGAAAGACTTTCATTTAGTAATTGGAGGAGAAAGTATTGAGTGTTGGACCTGAATTGGTTTAATACAGCTATTCCAGAAATGTAGAGATATTCCTCAGCTTCAGGGAGGTAGTGAAGAACATCTTTATCTTTTAAAACTGTAGCGTTAACGACTCCTACAATATCTTGAGGACTGTCAATTGAGGGCTCCGCAACTAAACATGCATACCTGTTTAGTTAATTAATATTTTCAGTTTAGTACAAATAAGGGAAAATTAATGTCTCACATTCAAAATGTTTGATGTTTACCTGTCTGGTGTTGAATTCCTTAGTCTGTTAACAAGTTCTGAAAGTAGTTTAGCCTGCATAATAATCATAATTCTCATTTTATAAATTTTTAAAACCATTATTTCAAAAATCCAATCTATTCAGAGTTTCAAACTAAAGGAATGAAAACATGATACATCTATGAAGCTCAAAATCCTAGATAGTATATTTTGCAAATAGCAAATGCAGATTACCAGAACTACTGATTTTAAAAAAAAATGGCATACCGATGCACAAGGCACCCCGCGGCCCCGGAAAGGGCCGCACCACAAGGGGTAGATGATGTAAACAATCTACCCTAATCAGTGGCGAAGATAGAAATTTTTTCAAGGGTGTTCAAATTTAGAAGAAGTGAAATTTTTTCCGATAAAGGGTGTTCAATATGTATTATATACCTCTAAAACGTGATATTTACCTACGTACACAGTGCAATTTTTTTTACGAAGGGTGGTACTATGTGGCTTCGCCACTGACCCTAATACAAGCATTAGTGGTTACTTCCACCGCGCAAACTCGTGACCTATAAGCCGAGCAACAGTTTGCTCCAATGGCTTCCCTTGTTTAACGATTATCTTTCCATATTTTCTAGTTCTGATTGTTTCTCTTCCAACCAACCAAACAGGGAATTATAATGCAGAATTCTAACACTTCTTTCGCATTATGCAACCATATTCATTTCCACAAACAGAGAATGAAGAAGAGAAGTATAATGGGGTTTCAGAAAGAAGTAGAAAAAGAGAATCAAGAACCTTAAAGAAGTGAAAAAGAGTAGGTTTATGAAAAGCTTCAGCTTGAATAGCAGCAACATTCGTCATCTCTTGTTTAGTCTCAATTATTCTTCTAACTTTCCAACCATTCTCATTCACAAAACAGTCAACTTCATTTCCAACTTCCACATTATGCTTCAATCCCACTTCTTCTTCCCTCCTTGTTGTTAATGACACTGGAAATGATGAACTACAATATTGTAATGTAAATCCTCTTCTTCTCTTAATGTAAAGTACATTACATGGTTGTAGGATTCTGTATTTCAAAGAAATATCTTTCTTGAATATACTGTGAAACTTTGCTTGGCACTGAATTTGCGCCATTTCTTTTATTTTTCCTCTTAGTGATTTCTCAGTTGAATTGTGGGGTTCAGTATTTCAGTTGAGATTTCCGTATGCTTTTATAAATTGTGCTTGACTGATTCTCCTCTGTTGTCTGTTAACATACTTCAAATTTTTGGGGGGTAAAGACGGTTACTTAATAACAACCAACATCTTAAAAAACAATTCTTTAAAAGAAAAAGTTTGAAGAACTCATGATAAACGGGGAACAAGTTGGCGTGACAAAATGGATTTAAAAAATTTAAATATTCATCCATGTTATCAAGTAAAAAATAGTTTGGACAATTAACTTTTTTAAAATGGATCAAATATGGATAATATTCATATTAAAATGATATTGTACAACCGCTCTCAAAATAAATATATATATTTTTGTGTATATATACGTTTCTGCATGTTATATACAAAAAACATACAAATTTTATATACTTTTGCGAATGTAAATAGTTTTGGCCGTGGGCTAAAAGTAATTTTTGCCCTTAAAAAAGTAAAAATTGCACGGTGCGCCCTATTTGGTCGCCCCCATTTAACCTATACCCACTTTTAAAAAAAAGTTCTCACTTGTTAAATAACTTCAGGCCTCTTTCTCCTCCCCTTCTCCTCCTTCGTCTTCTTCTTCTTCTTCTTCTACTACTTCTTCAGCTGATAATGATTTTATATGGTGGTTGTGAATATATTTTGATGTAGTTTATGATGTTTTACAATGGTAAGCTGTTATGGCGCTTTATTTTTACTATTGCTTATTGTTTCTTCTTCTTATTTTTCTTAATTGCAAAATGGGTTCATTAGATTTATTATTGTTTTGACAAATTGATGATTGGGGTTTGTTCCTGATGATATTTAGAGGTTATGTTTCATATTTGAGCTCATTTGGAGTAAATTTAGGTATTAAATCGTATATTGGATTGTTATAATTCGAAGAACAAATTTCTGTTTCTGGGCAATTTTCACTTCAGACTTATTGGCCTTAAGTGAATGAAAACCATTGTTGCACTTCAAAGACTTTTTGGCCTTATGTGCATCTGAAGTGCAATTTTTCACCTCAAACTTATAGGCCTTAAGTGTAGCAAAACGTTTGTTGCACTTCAGACCTTTTGGCCTTAAGTGCATCTGAAGTGCACTTTTTCACTTCAAACTTATTGGTCTTAAGTACATCTGAAGTGTGAATTTTCACTTCAGACTTATTAGCCTTAAGTAAATGAAAATGTTTGTTGCACTTCAGACTTTTTGGCCTTAAGTGCATCTGAAGTGCAATAATTCACTCCAAACTTATTGGCCTTAAGTGCATCTGAAGTGTACTTTTTCACTTCAGACTTATTAGCCTTAAGTGGATGAAACCATTAGTTGCACTTCATACCTATTTGGCCTTAAGTGTATTTGAAGTGCAGTTTTTCACTTCAGGCATTTTTTCTTTTAACTTCAGACCCGACAAGCTGAACTTGATCGTAAAGTGGGTATGCTTTCAAACTTTTTTGCAAAGTGGGTATAGTTTCAATTGTGACCCCAAAATGGGGTATAAATGCAAAAGCCCCCTTAAAAATTGGATATGTGCTGAATAACTAATAAGTTTTACTTTTACATTTGTAAATTCTCCTACTGATATACAATTACTTCTATAAACAACAACAACAACGCCACAACTGGGGTATGAGGAGGATAGTGCGTACGCAAACCTTACTATTCTGATGGGGTAGATAGGCTGTTTCCGGACCCTCAGCTCAAGAAGACGAAAAGACAAAAAGATTAATCAACCTTATTGTCAGACAATTTCAATACCATAGCCTCCGCCAAAGGGTGATCACACAATCACTACTGATCTTTTTATCCTCTGAATCAAAGATTCAATATCATCATTGCATCTTTCTAATATGATGGAAAATTCACTTACAAAATACTAATTCATAGTATTTCTCTAGTAAGGCATGAAGTGGTTTCAAATGAAATAAAAAGTGACTTCTGTACAAGTGCCTTTTGAAACATCTTTCAACACAGAATTATTTTCTTTATTTATCTTCCATAGTTAAGCACCAAAGTAAAATCTTCTAAAACATAGAAGCAACTTCAACTTATACAGAAATATCTCAAATCAATAGGAAATGGATCATAATTCAACGGTTTCTTCATCACCCAAATGATTAAGAGATCCGAAATAAAATAACTTTTCAGAGCAAAAAGTACAACATATATTTTTATCTATTAATATTATTTTTTTCACAACAAATCTCAATTTTGTAAGGCTTCATTACAATAATTTTAATAAATATTTTTCATCATTATTTCTCTTATGATCAGGCTACATAATCGTCGGCAATACATTTGCAACCCCCACACTTTCAAAAATTTCAAACCATTAAGGAGATAATCTTTTCACAACTCATACAAAGTTTCATTTTATAAATAACAAGCTAATAACATAGCTTCACCCAAAATATTTTCTCCAAATTAGAAAATATGTATGTCCAGAGATATCAAATTCATGACAAAAGGTCACCAACCTTTTAAATAGTTTATAAATGTAAATATAATTTATTCACGTGATCTCAAGCAACACAAACAATTTTTTTCTTTTTGACATGTCAGAAAATTTCATTACTACCGAAATAACTAATATCATATTGCCTCTTCAAGATGTTAGAAGAGAATATTTAAAACATTCTAGATCAAGAGAACTACAAAATTTGTGTAATATTTTTCACTATGCAAAATGCACATACAAAATTATAAATTCAAATTCACATCAAAAAATAATGTACAACTATAAATACATCTAAAATTGAAAGGACATTATATGTATCATTCTGATATCAAAGTTTATCTGCCTATTATGTTATCACGAGAATAAACATGAAAGGATAAATATTAAAGAGGTATATATTATTTCAGTTATGCATACCTGACACTTAGATATAATGTTACGCAAAAGCATATCTGTCACGACCCAAATTCCCGCCCTTTGGGTCGTGATTGCGCCTAACGTTGAACCCGCTAGGCCAGCCAACGTATAACTTGCAATAGCAATCTAAAATCATTTAATACGGAATAAAACGCTAACTCATCAACTTCAACCAATTTCCATCACATACTGAGATAATAGTGAGACAACCGTTTAACCGAAAAACGATAACATGTTTTTCCCTTTTTCATATTCCCAACCGAATCCTTCAAACATCGCTAATTAAAATAACAAAACTTTAAATGCGAAAAGTAAGAACATGACAATCATGAAATAACGTAAACTCCCAAAACCGGGGTGTCACAATCTCACGGACTAACTACTAGAATACTAAATACAAGTCTGGAATGAAAGTACAACACTGTCTTGGAAATAAAGGAGAAAGACAATGAAGCGGTAAGGAAATAAAGCCTCGGGATCCACGGACGCCAGTGTANCATAATACGATCACCTGTCCTAATCTAAGCAGATATATGTACAAGAATTAACCGATAATGAAGACAAGTATGATCAAATAGAAGAGATATGAGAACAATAGGGGAACATATTAACGAGGTAGCAATAATATCGGAACTTAAACAATAAAATAAGCTATGAAGTGTACATGCTGGGGATACAGGAAGTCAACATCTAATTCACGACGGTACAGTGAGAATGCGGCTGGAAAGTAAAAAAACAGAAATCGAAGAAACAACTATCAATATACGGGAATCAATCAAATAACAGAGCACTGCATGTCCCCTCGTGCATAATCTCAAATATCAAATCGGCACGGCATGTCCCCTCGTGCATAACAATAACATCACCCCTCTTCCTTACCAGAACAATATAAATATCAATGGCAAAGGAATTTCAATATAATAGAAATGCAAGACAATAATGCTCAACGAGGGGATACATATCAATATTAAACACACAATTGCCCGGCAAGGGTCTCAGCTATACCAATTTCAACAGAGTAGCTTTGACAACAATTATTCATCCTCAACAACAATTTACGTCTCATTCTTTCACCACAACCAACAACATACTATTTCAAATAATGGAAATTTCATAATATAAAAGGCATGGAAGAAAAGCTAAGATTACTATCACGTTAGACTCACGGTCATGCTAGACTCTCATCACATAGGTACTCGTCACTCTACCTATGCAACGAACATGCTTAACAAGTAAACACGTAGCAAACAATACCTATTCCCTCACCGAAGTTAGGCAAGTCACTTACCTCGGGTCCAAAATAGAGCGATCAACCCTCTAACACCGCCTTTCCTTTATAATCCGGCTCCGAAACGATATTATCTAGACATATTCAACTCAAGTATATCAATAATGACTCAATAACTCAAACCCATAGCCTAATTACCCATTTCTAATCATTCTTCCTAAAATTCCAAAATTTGACCCCGGGCCCATGTGGTCGAAACTCGAGGTTCGGACCAAAAGTCGATCACCCATATCCCCACGATTAAGAATATACAATTTGTTTTAAGATTCGACCCCAAATTGGGGTTGAATCACCCAAAAATCCCAAAA
>ML260533.1:0-31994 GCA_005239495.1 Nicotiana undulata | reverse complement strand
AGCAGGTTTTGGATAGTGTCTTGTGCCATCAAAATATTTGCGTCTTGTGACTTTGCCATGACTTCCTTGGCTTGATGTTGCTCAAATATTTGTGTATTGCGTCTGTTCTTTGCTATATGTCCAGTGCTTGAATTATGAACTGAATTCACTGAAGGTTTAGTGCTTACCAGTGCATTAAGTAGCAATCTATCCTCCAAATCAATAACTGGAGTGTTTGCACGATTTTGCTGCTGCCCGGAATTTGGTGTTGTTTCTTTTCGATCATCATCAGTAATAACAGCTGAATTAATCTGCTGCTGTTGTCCAGGACTCGATACTACTGCTGCATTAATAGCAACTAGATTGTTCGCAATGAACTGCTGCTGCCCAGTATTATTCTTTACTGCCTTGGCCTTCAAACTAGCACCTGTTGTGCTTTTTTCAATTTGATGCTGCCTATTTTTAGGAATAAAATATGGGTCATTTGCATTTAACTTGCTTCCTGAATTCAACTTTGAAGAGCTGCCAATTTTTGGCAAAGGTGAGCCTACTGAAAGCATCTCCTCATCTCCACTGCATCACTCACCTTCATCAGTCGAATCCCCTGCAATTTTAGCACCCCAATCTTCATCATCATCATCATCCTCACGTCGGTCAGCCCAAAGTTTGGATTGAATTTCCATCTCTCTCACATTTGCTTTGATAATGTCGTTGTTGTTTTCAGTGGACATCACCAACTATGCAGTATCTCCTCCATGCTCCCCAAATGATTCCAAAGATTGTGATGGTACTTCAAAGACGAACGTGCTCAATGTTGCCACAGGTTGTCTAACCATATTAGTATGCAACATCATCGCGTTATGAGCGTCTTTGATTATTTTTTCCACTTGTGGACTGGAAAAATCCAAGGTCGGAGCATTGGAGCTATGTGCTTGAGGACTCGTTAGCTCCTCCACCAAGTTCTCCTTTGAGGCTGCATTAGATACTGCTCCAGTCATTTGCTCGTCAACAAGAACAATCTCACTTGAACCTACAAAACGAAATCAGAGGTTATTCTTAAGAACCCAAACTAGTTTGGGTCCTTTTCTATGAGAGAAAGGATGAATTAAGCTTTTTCTGGCCCAATTTGGTAACCAGTTTTTCTTTTTAACAAAACTCTCATTTCTTCGACTGGCCTGCTCTTTTGCAGTACACTCAATTTTGTAATGACCAGTCTTACCACAACGGGTGCAAATTTTATTCTCAGGGAGAGTGAAATACTTTCTTTTGGGATCCCACTTGGGCAATTGACTCCCAAAGCCAAGTCCTCTCCGGTTGCTAATGATTTTCTTGAAGCCATGTCAAGGCATCAGAGGATTTATTCCATTTACAAGTTCGATCTAATTCATGTTTGACTTTACCAATTTCTTCTTTAAGTATCCTTATTTGTTCATCCTTGGTATACATCTTATCTTTTAGTTTTCCCACATTTTCTTCTAACATGATATGAGAATGATCAACAGTCTTTTTATTAGATCCTAGCTTTAATTTTAGATTTTCAAATTTTAGTTCTAGGATCTTAGTTTCAAGAGGATGAACCTGGTTCAACAAGACAGTGTTTTTATTTTCAGATTCACTTACTCTAATTTCCAGGTTCATGCATTTTGCTTTTAACATTGCACACTCTTTAGAGAGTTATTCTTTCTCTTTGGTTGTTTCTTCGGAATCATCCATGAAATCAAGTAGCAACTCAGAGAGTTTTTCTTTATAAAGGAACTTTATTTTATTTTTGAGATGGGATATACTTACCTCAGGTTCTTCATATGATTCCTCATCAGATTCGCCAATTGCCATGAGCGCCTGTTCTTCATTCTCACCATCTTCTGATTCTTCATATGAGCTTTCCCCCCAAGCAGCAACCACAACTTTTGTTGTGGTTTTCTTGGGTTGGACCAGCTCCTTCTTCCTGTTCCTTCTTTCAAATCTCTCCTTTTTCCATTCCACTTCCCATTGAGGACAATTCTTGATATGGTGGTCAGTCTTTCCACACTATAGCATCCCTCGTTGGCTGGCCTTTCTAGAGCTTTAGCTTTGTTGTAGTTTCCACCTCTTGAGATGCCCTTTTTCCTTATGAGGAAGTTTCTGAATTCCTTAATGATCATGGCCATCTCATCTTCCTCCAGATCCGCTCCCTCAGTGATTCTAAGTGCTAGACTCCTTTCCTTCTTTGGATCATCCATTTTTATTGTCTGCCTTCTAAGTTCATAAGCAGTAAGGTTACCAATTAGCTCGCCCAATCTGAGGGTTGCCATATTTTTGGATTCCTGGATAGCAGTGATTTTACTTTCCCATGAAATTGGCAAGACCGTTGTCAAGATCTTCCCCACCCTGTCCTCTTCAAGAATGACTCTACCAAGAGACTTAAGTTCATTTGTCAGAGTTGTGAACCTTGTGTACATCTCTTGGATTGTCTCTCCTTCTTTCATAGTAAAGTTTTTATACTGAGAGTATAGTAGAGTACCTCTTGATCTTTTCACTTTAGGTGTTCCTTCATGGGCTACTTGTAATGTATCCCAAATTTCTTTGGCAGTGGTGCAACTCTGAATTCTACTATACTCGCCTGGACCTAGTCCACAAACTATCAACTTTTTGGCCTTAGCATTCTTCTCCCATTTCTTCAGATCCACAACAGTGCAGTTAGCTCTAGTCTTTGGTACATCTACTCCTTCAGCAGTCTTCTTCATGGTGGCTAGAGGACCATCAGTGACTATGTCCCAAAGTTCATAGTCTTCTCCAATCAAGTGATCCTTCATAATGTTCTTCCACCAGGAGTAATACAAGTCATTAAAGAGTGGTGGCCTTGCAGTTGATTGACCCTTCCTGTCACGACCCAAATGTCCCTCCGCAGGGTTTCGTGACGGCACCTAGTCTCTACGACTAGGTAAGCCTAAGATGTGCGGAAATCAAAATGTAAAAACAACACAATAATAGAGGATAAAGCAAAAACAATACTATTAAACTGTGCCGCTCGGAATTTACAACTTTACTCTGCCCAAAACCCGGAACATCAACAACGTCACAAGCTGTATACTATAGCTCTATACAACGAAATTGGAAAGTATTTATGTCTGAGTACTATGACTATACTAGGACAAGGAAGGGGACTCGGAAGGTTCTACGGACGCGGCAGAAATACCTCACGGTCTCCAAAAGCTGCTGCTGCTCCTAACCTCAGTACTGCGTATTGGTACCTGGATCTGCACATGGGGAAAACATGCGCAGAAGGGCGTGAGTACTCCACATTCGGTACTCAGTAAGTGCCAAGCCTAACCCCAGTCAAGTAGTGACGAGGTCAGATTGAGGCTCTACTGAGGTTGCAAATAGAACAGTTATAATTTAACAGTTGCAAATAAATGGAAATAATTAACGGAAATTTAAAATAAAGCTAGAAGGAATAATGTAAAGTAGCCCTCAACTCAGCACAACATATAACTTAATAGATAATCGTGCAATGCAATACAGGGGGAATGCTCCCGGGTCTCAGCCCGTAGTCCCAACGTAAATATGCAATGCAGTACAAGGGGAAAGCTCCCGGATCTCGGTCCGTAGTCCCAATTTAAATATGCTATGCAGTATAGGGGGAAAGCTCTCGAATCTCGGTCTGTAGTCCCAATTTAAATATGCTATGCAGTATAGGGAGAAAGCTCCCGGATCTCGGTCCGTAGTCCCAATTTAAATATGTTATGCAAGATGTATAACGGATGCAGCGTAATTCAATAGTTTATGAAAACAGTAGGCAATATAGAGTAAAATACTTCATCAAGGTTCAAATAGTAGTAGTGAGTGAAAAATCAGGTAAAATCGGTTGACGTGTTTAAATCTTAAGTTGCTACTCAGTTTAAAACGATCACAATAATGATAGAATGGAAAATGAGGTACGACATAGAAAGAACGAAGGAACTCCAGTAAAATAACCGATGCACGCACCCGTCACCTCATGTACACGGGGTTTTTATAGTGAAAAATCAGTTAAAATGCCTAAGGGAAACACCCCCAACACAGAGTTAGGCAAGCCACTTACCTCGACTGCGTAAATCAACTCTGTACCACTCTCTTGCCACGAGTATCCAACTCCAGGTGGCCCAAATCTATTCAATTCGATTGCATATTGTAAATATCATTTCAAGAAATCAAAGTAACTAACTAATTCGAAGCTAATACGCGAAATTAGGAATTTTGACCAAAACGCCCCTCGGGCCCACGTCTCGGAATCGGGTAACATTTACATTTCCCAAACCCTCATTCCGCCACGCATCCAACCATATAAGAATCTCTCAAATCGGAGGTCAAATACCCAATCAAAAACCCAAAATTTGATCTAAGAAGTTTCTTCATTTTTCCCAAGTTTCTACTCAAAAATCTCGAAATTAAGGGTGGAATTTAGGATTAGAATCATGGAAATTAACCTATGATGGTTAGAAATCACTTACCAAGAATACCCAGGTGAAAAGTCCCTCAAAGATCGACTCTCCCGAGCTCCCACAATTCAAAAATGAAGAAAATAGGCTTAGACCTTTGAATTGGATATTTAATAGTCTGCCCAGTTATTGCTCTATGCGTTCGCGGAGGGTCCACCGTGAACGCGAAAGGTAAAAATTTATGGCCCAGAAAAATACCCTATGCGAACACGGTGAGGGACCCGCGAACGCGGTCAGCAAATCCCTAAGCCTTCGCGAACGCGGTCCCAAATATGCGAACGTGAAGGGTATGAAGAACCAACCTCAACTACGCGAACACACGCTACTGCCTGCGAACGCGAAGCTTTAAAATCCCTGAGCCCAAAATAGCCTATGCGTTCGCGGTGACCTCTACGCAAACGCATAGAAGGAAACCAGCTGAAGAAAAATCTAATGTTTTATTAAGTCCAAAACCACTCCGTTGAGCATCCAAAAATCAGCTGAGGGCCCCGGGAACTCAACCAAACCTACCAACTAACCCAAATACCTTATTTGAACTTGGTCGAGCCTTAAAAACACGTCCCATAACATCAAAATACTCAAATATGCATAGATTTACGCCTAAGAACTTGGGAATTTTCAAGAATTCACATTCGACGCCGAAACACGTCTAAACTCATCCGACGCCGAGCTTTGACTTTCCGATAGTCTACTTTTCTTCGGCTTAGACTTCTATACTGTATAGTCCCCCAAGTGTTTGAGCTTTGAAGAATGAAATCTTGAGCACTTGACTATCTCGTCCTTGTGGTCCTTTTCCTGAAAAGGTAAAACATACGGGACTCGACGGTGTATAGTTTTTAGATGATGACTGCTTAACCCTTTAAAACGTCCATCAGAAAGTGTAACCCTAGATCGGGAATTCAGTTACTTCCTCGCGTCTTTGCAGGTCTAATATCATCATCTGGTGATGGGTTAGATTTATGCCTATCATCTAAAAAAGTTTGTAAAATTTTAAATGTTCAAAATAAAATCGAACGTGTGATACCTGACCGGGGGTACTTCTTTTCCTTAGAAGTAGTACTTCTTCAAGTGGATGTCATTCCAACTTGTCGGTAGGATTCTGCCGTCCATAGTTTCCAGCTCGTAGGCGCCCTTCCCAGCTATGCCTCGGATTTTGTAGAGTCCTTCCCAATTTGGGTTTAGCTTTTTTGCGCCTGCTTCTTTCGTTGATTGAAAGACTTTTTTGAGGACGAAGTCCCCAATCTTGAAGTATTTGAGATGAGCATTACGGTTGTAATAACGGTCTATGATTTGTTTTTTGAGCTGCCATCCGTATTAGTGCTGCATCCCTTCGTGGTTTGAGAAGATCTAGATTAGTCCTCAATTCGTTGTCGTTTGCTTCCTCTGTGGCTGTTATAAACCTTATTCTTGGTTCGCCAATTTCCACAGGTATTAAGGCTTCTGAGCCATAGACAAGTGCGAACGGAGTTTCTCCCGTGGCTATTTTTGAAGTTGTTCTGTATGCCCATAGTACCGCTAGTAACTCATCAGGCCAATTTCCTTTGGCTTTATCTAGCCGCTTCTTTAGGTTGTTGATGATGATTTTATTCGTTGACTCCGCTTGATTGTAAGCCACGAGGTGGTATGGCGTTGAAGTGATCCGTTTGATTTGCCAGCTTTCGAAAAACTCTGTGATTTGCAAGCCAATGAACTGTGGGCCATTATCACACACGATCTCCTTTGGTACTCCAAAGCGGCATGGATCTGCACATGGGGAAAACATGCGCAGAAGGGCGTGAGTACTCCACGTTCGGTACTCAGTAAGTGCCAAGCCTAACCCCAGTCAAATAGTGACGAGGTCAGATTGAGGCTCTACTGAGGTTGCAAATAGAACAGTTATAATTTAACAGTTGCAAATAAATGGAAATAATTAACAGAAATTTAAAATAAAGCTAGAAGGAATAATGTAAAGTAGCCCTCAACTCAGCACAACATATAACTTAATAGATAATCGTGCAATGCAATACAATGGGAATGCTCCCGGGTCTCAGCCCGTAGTCCTAACGTAAATATGCAATGCAGTACAAGGGGAAAGCTCCCGGATCTCGGTCCGTAGTCCCAATTTAAATATGCTATGCAGTACAGGGGGAAAGCTCTCGAATCTCGATCCGTAGTCCCAATTTAAATATGCTATGAAGTACAGGGGGAAAGCTCCCGGATCTCGGTCCGTAGTCCCAATTTGAATATGCTATGCAAGATGTATAACAGATGCAGCGTAATTCAATAGTTTATGAAAACAGTAGGCAATATAGAGTAAAATATTTCATCAAGGTTCAAATAGTAGTAGTGAGTGAAAAATCAGGTAAAATCGGTTGACGTGTTTAAATCTTAAGTTTCTACTCAGTTTAAAACGATCACAATAATAATAGAATGGAAAATGAGGTACGACATAGAAAGAACGAAGGAACTCTAGTAAAATAACCGATGCACGCACCCGTCACCTCACGTACACGGGGTTTTTATAGTGAAAAATCAGTTAAAATGCCTAAGGGAAACACCCCCAACACAGAGTTAGGCAAGCCACTTACCTCGACTGCATAAATCAACTCTGTACCATTCTCTTGCCACGAGTATCCAACTCCAGGTGGCCCAAATCTATTCAANTCCCCAACACAGAGTTAGGCAAGCCACTTACCTCGACTGCGTAAATCAACTCTGTACCACTCTCTTGCCACGAGTATCCAACTCCAGGTGGCCCAAATCTATTCAATTCGATTGCATATTGTAAATATCATTTCAAAAAATCAAAGTAACTAACTAATTCGAAGCTAATACGCGAAATTAGGAATTTTGACCAAAACGCCCCTCGGGCCCACGTCTCGGAATTGGGTAACATTTACATTTCCCAAACCCTCATTCCCCCACGCGTCCAACCATATAAGAATCTCTCAAATCGGAGGTCAAATACCCAATCAAAAACCCAAAATTTGATCTAAGAAGTTTCTTCATTTTTCCCAAGTTTCTACTCAAAAATCTCGAAATTAAGGGTGGAATTTAGGATTAGAATCATGGAAATTAACCTATGATGGTTAGAAATCACTTACCAAGAATACCCAGGTGAAAAGTCCCTCAAAGATCGCCTCTCCCGAGCTCCCACAATTCAAAAATGAAGAAAATAGGCTTAGACCTTTGAATTGGATATTTAATAGTCTGCCCAGTTATTGCTCTATGCGTTCGCGGAGGGTCCACCGTGAACGCGAAAGGTAAAAATTTATGGCCAAGAAAAATACCCTATGCGAACGCGGTGAGGGATCCGCGAATGCGGTCAACAAATCCCTAAGCCTTCGCGAACGCGGTCCCAAATATGCGAACACGAAGGGTATGAAGAACCAGCCTCAACTACGCGAACACACGCTACTGCCTGCGAACGCGAAGCTTTAAAATCCCTGAGCCCAAAATAGCCTATGCGTTCGCGGTGACCTCTACGCAAACGCATAGAAGGAAACCAGCTGAAGAAAAATCTAATGTTTTATTAAGTCCAAAACCACTCCGTTGAGCATCCGAAAATCATCCGAGGGCCCCGATAACTCAACCAAACCTACCAACTAGCCCAAATACCTTATTCGAACTTGGTCGAGCCTTAAAAACACGTCCCATAACATCTAAATACTCAAAAATGCATAGATTCACGCCTAAGAACTTGGGAATTTTTAAGAATTCACATTCGACGCCGAAACACGTCTAAACTCATTCGAATGACCTCAAATTTTGCACACAGGTCATAAATGACATTCCGGACCTGCAGTCGCTTTCGGTATTCCATTCTGAGTCCGGTATCAAAATCTCACCTATCGGCCGAAATCGCCGAAATTCTAACTTTCGCCAATCCAAGCCTAAATCTACATCCGACCTTGAAAACATATTTCGAACACGCTCCTAACCCCGAAATCACTTAACGGAGTCTACAGAGTTCCATTCCGGATCCGTCTTCACACGGCTCTAGCTACGGCTCAATTTCTAAAGCTGAAATTCACCTTAAAGGACTATATGATCAAAATCACTCCGAATTTCACTGCTCAACGCTCCGACAAGTTCCATTAACATAATAAGGCATGGGAGAAGAAGTTATTAGGGGATTGGGGAGCTAACTCTCAAAACGACCGAACGGGTCGTTACATTCTCCCCCTCTTAAGATAATCGTTCGTCCTCGAACGAGTAGAGAATATAATTGAAGCTGTGAATAGATGGGGGTACTGACTCCGCATGTTCTGCTCGGTCTCCCAAGTCGCCTCCTCGGCCGGATGAGCCCTCCATTGTACCTTGACTGAAGAAATATCCTTCGATCTGAGCTTTCTGACCTGCCTGTCCAAAATGTCCACAGGCTCCTCAACATAGGATAAATCCTTGTCCAACTGTACTGAGTTGAAATCCAAAACACGTGTCGGATCATCGTGATACTTCTGGAGCATGGAAACGTGGAATACCGGATGACAACTTGCTAGGTTGGGAGGCAAGGCCAACTCATAAGCAACCTCCCCAACCGTCCGTAACACCTTAAAAGGGCCAATGAACCTCGGACTCAGCTTACCCTTCTTTCCAAATCTCATGACACCCTTCATAAGCGATACCCGAAGCAACACCTGATCACCAGCCATGAATGATAAATCACAAACTCTTCGGTCTGCATAACTCTTCACCCTGGACTCAGTTGTGCGTAGTCTATCCTGAATCACCTTCACCTTGTCCAAGGCATCCTGGACAAATCTGTAACCAACAATCGGGCATCGCCCGGCTCAAACCATCCCACTGGAGACCGACACCGTCTACCATATAAAGCCTCAAACGGCGTCATCTGAATGCTGGACTGGTAGCTGTTATTATAAGCAAACTCTGCATGAGGCAAGTACTGATCCCATGATCCTCCAAAATCCATCCCACAAGCACAGAGCATATCCTCCAGAATCTGAATCGTGCGCTCGGACTGTCCGTGCGTCTGAGGGTGAGACGTTGTACTGAGATCAATCTGGGTACCCAACTCACTATGCAAGGCTCTCCAAAAATGCGAGGTGAATTGAGGACCTTGGTCTGAAATAATAGATACCGGCACACCGTGCAACCGGACTATCTCCTGCACGTAGATTTGGGCCAACCTCTCAGAAGAGTATGTAGTCAATACTGGAATGAAATGGGCTGACTTGGTCAACCGGTCCACAATCACCCAAATAGCATCATACTTCCTCAGAGTCCGAGGAATCCAACCTTAAAATCCATGGTGATCCGCTCCCACTTCCACTCTGGAAGCCTCATCTGCTGAAGTAATCCTCCCGGTCTCTGATGCTCACACTTGACCTGCTGACAATTGAGGCATCTGGCTACGAACTCCACTATATCCTTTTTCATCCTCCGCCACCAATAGTGTTGTCTCAGATCCTGATACATTTTCGCGGTACCGGGATAGATGGAGTACCGCGAGCTATGGGCCTCCTCAAGAATCAACTCCCGAAGTCCATCTACATCAGGTACACAAATACGGTCCTACAGTCTCAACACACCATCATCATCTTTGGTCATATCCCTGATACCATCCCGCTGAACTCTATCCCGAAGGGCTCGAAGGTCAGGATCATTATACTGGCACCCTCGAATGCGGCCATAAAGAGAAGATCGAGCAACAACACAAGCGAATACCCGGTGAGGCTCAGAAAGGTCCAACCTCACGAACTGGCTGGCTAAAGATTGAACGTCCAAAGCTAAGGGCCTCTCAGCTGCATGGAGATATGCCAAACTACCCAAACTCTCTGCCCGGCGACTCAGGGCGTCGGCCACCACATCGGCCTTCCCCGGGTGGTATAATATAGTGATGTCCTAGTCCTTGAGTAGCTCCAACCACCTCCTCTGACGCAAATTGAGATCCTTCTACTTGAAAATGTGTTGTAAACTCCGGTGATCCGTATATATCTCACAGGGAACACCGTATATATAATGACGCCAGATCTTCAGGGCATGAACAATCGCTGCCAACTCAAGATCATGCACAGGGTAGTTTCTCTCATGCACCTTCAACTGTCTGGACACGTAGGCAATCACCCTACTGTCCTACATCAACACCGCCCCCAAGACAATCCTCGAAGCATCACAATAAACGGTATAGGACCCCGAACTGGTAGGTAGTACTAACACTGGAGCTGTAGTCAGGGCTGTCTTGAGCTTCTAGAAGCTCTCCTCACACTCCTCAGTCCAAATAAAAGGCGCACCCTTCTGGGTCAGTCTTGTCATGGGTGCTGAAATGGATGAAAATCTCTCCACAAAACGGCGATAATACCTGGCCAAACCGAGGAAGCTACGAATCTCAGTAGCTGAAGACGGTCTAGGCCAACTCTGCACTGCCTCCACCTTCTTCGGATCTACCTTGATCCCATCCGAAGATACCACATGGCCTAAGAATGCCACAGAATCAAGCCAAAATTCACACTTAGATAATTTGGCATACAACTTCTTCTCTCTCAAGGTCTGAAGCACGGTCCTCAAGTGCTGCTCATGGTCCTCCCAGGACTGAGAATATACCAGGATGTCGTCAATGAATACGATGATGAAAGTGTCAAGATATGGCCGAAATACGCTGTGCATCAGGTGCATGAAGGCTGCTGGGGCATTGGTCAGCCCAAATGACATAACAAGGAACTCATAGTGGCCATATTTGGTCCTGAATACAGTCTTTGGGATATCCGGCTCCCGAACCTTCAACTGATGATAACCCGAACAAAGATCAATCTTGGAGAACACTCTAGCACCCTGTAACTGGTCAAATAAATCATCAATGCGGGGCAATGGGTACCTGTTCTTCACTGTCACCTTATTCAGCTGCTGGTAGTCGATACACATACGCATCGAACCATCTTTTTTCTTCAAAAATAACACCAGAGCACCCCAAGGTGACATACTGGGCCTGATGAAACCTTTGCCAAGCAACTCCTGCAACTGCTCCTTCTACTCCTTTAACTCAGGAAGAGCCATGCGATAGGGAGGAATGGAAATGGGTTGAGTGCCCAGCAACAAATCAATGCCAAAATCAATGTCTCTGTCGGGCGGCATACCCGGAAGATCAGCTGGAAAAACGTCGGGATAGTCCCTCACAACTGGGACTGACTCAACTGTAGGGGTCTCAGCACTAGTAGCCCTCACATAAGCCAAATACGCATCACACCCCTTTTCAACAATTCGTTGGGCCTCAAGGAAAGAAATGACTCGACGTGGAGTATACTCTAAAGAACCTCTCCACTCTAAACTCGGTAGTCGTGGCATAGCCAGCGTCACGATTTTGGCGTGACAATCAAGAATAGCATAGTGGGGCGACTAGTTCATGCCCAAGATAACATCGAAATCTACCATACTGAGTAATAATAAATTAGCCCTGGTCTCAAAACCACTAATAACAATCAAACACGACCGATATACGCGGTCCACAATAAGAGAATCTCCCGCAGGAGTAGAAACGTAAACGGGGGAACTCAAAGAATCCCGAGATATCCCCATATGCGAGGCAAAATAAGAAGACACGTATGAATATGTGGAACCTGGATCAAATAATACCGATGCGTCCCTATGACAAACGGGCACAATACCTGTGATGACTGAATCTGAAGCAATGGCCTCGGACATGGCTGGAAGGGCATAATATCTGGCCTGGCCTCCCTCTCTAGGGCGACCTCGACCTCCCCAGCCTCCACCTCGAGCTGCCTGAGATGGTGGGGTGGCAACTGGGGCTGGAAGAATAGCTGGAGGACCTGGTGGAAGGCGTGGAACCTGATAAGTCTGAGGTGGTGCACCCATCCTAGCTCTGGGGAAATCTCTGATCACATGACGAGGGTCACCACACTCGAAGCAACCCCTCGGAGGTCGTGACGGCTGTTGTTGGCCTGCTGGACTGACCAGTGATAGCACCTCGAGCCGAAGGCACCTGAGATACTGGTGGTGAATAATGAGGCTCATGAGGTCTAGGAGGAGCTGGAATACCACTGGCTGCTGGAAGAGCTGAATGAACGGGGCGACTCACAAAAACCCTACCAAAGCGTGTTGCAGGTGCACGAACTCCTAAAAAGTGACCAGTCTCCTGAGACCTCTTGGCCTCTCTCTCCTCCCTGTCCCGGGCTAGCATAGTCTCAATCCTCCGAGCAATACTCACGGCCTGCTGGTAAGCAATATCTGTCTCCAGCTCTCTGGCCATGCTAGTCCGAATACTGGGGTGGAGTCCCTCAATAAAGCATCGAACCCTCTCTCTAACGGTGGCAACCAAAGCTGGTGCATGATGAGCCAAATCGATGTAACGGACCGCGTACTCCGACACAGTCATAGTACCCTGACGTAACTGCTCAAACTCTGCACGCCAAGCATCCTTGAGGCTCTGAGGGACAAACTCAAGTAGGAACATCTCTGAGAACTAAGCCCAAGTAAGTGAAGTTGCCTCGTCCGGGCTGCTCAACTCAAAAGCACGCCACCACTGATAAGCTGCTCCCCTCGGCTAGAAAGCAGTGTGAGACCCCACTCATCTCCACGATACCCATAGTGCGGAGAATGCAATGACACCCCTCAAGAAAACCCAGAGCGTTATCTGAAGCTAATCCGCTGAACTCGGGTGGGTGGTACTTTTTGTACCTCTCAAGACGGAGTTGCTCAGACTCCGATGCAGCTGCTCTGGCCTCATGCTGAACTGGAGCTGCTGGAGGCATAGGGATATACTCTGGAACCTTCCCCATATGAACCCTCTGTTCAGGTGTACGGGCTGCGGTAGTCTGTGTCCCTCCCCCAGCCTGTGATGTAGTTGGGGCTATCGGGAGTAGTCCCTCCTGAGACAGAGTGCTGAAGGCACTCATGAACTGGGCCAACGTCTCCTGGAGGGCTGGAGTGACAGTAGGGACCTCCGGTGCTCCTCCAACTGCGGTTGCTGGGGGATCCTCTGCCACTGCTCTAGCCGGTGCTAGGGCTGCACCGCGTGCTCGTCTTCTACCACGAACCCTGCCTCTAGTGGCTTTGGCTGGGGGCTCGGGTGCCTGATCGTCAGTGCATCCGGTGCGAGAGCGAACCATCTGTAAGCAAGAATAGAATAGAGTTTAAGAATTTTGGTAACAATAACCAGCACGATAAGTTATTCCAAGAAGTACGATTGTTCCTAATAGTTACATAGCCTCTCGAAGATAGATACGGACGTCTCCGCACCGATCCGCGAGACTCTAATAAACCGCCTTGTGATGTTGTGACTCCTATGAACCTAGACGCTCTGATACCAACTTGTCACGACCCAAATTTCCCTCCGCAGGGTTTCATAACAGCACCTAGTCTCTACGACTAGGTAAGCCTAAGATGTGCGGAAATCAAAATGTAAAAACAACACAATAATAGAGGATAAATAAAAAACAATACTATTAAACTGTGCCGCTTGGCATTTACAGCTTTACTTTGCCCAAAACCCGAAATATCAACAATGTCACAAGCTGTATACTATAGCTCTATACAACGAAATTGGAAAGTATTTATGTCTAAGTACTATGACTATACTAGGATAAGGAAGGGGACTCGGAAGGTTCTGCGGACGCGGCAGAAATACCTCACGGTCTCCAAAAGCTGCTGCTGCTCCTAACTTCGGTACTGCGTACTGGTACCTGGATCTGCACATGGGGAAAACATGCGCAGAAGGGCGTGAGTACTCCACATTCGGTACTCAGTAAGTGCCAAGCCTAACCCCAGTCAAGTAGTGACGAGGTCAGATTGAGGCTCTACTGAGGTTGCAAATAGAACAGTTATAATTTAACAGTTGCAAATAAATGGAAATAATTAACGGAAATTTAAAATAAAGCTAGAAGGAATAATGTAAAGTATCCCTCAACTCAGCACAACATATAACTTAATAGATAATCGTGCAATGCAATACAGGGGGAATGCTCCCGGGTCTCAGCCTGTAGTCCCAGCGTAAATATGCAATGTAGTACAAAGGGAAAGTTCCTGGGTCTCGGTCCGTAGTCCCAATTTAAATATGCTATGCAGTACAGGGGGAAAGCTCTCGGATCTCGGTTCGTAGTCCCAATTTAAATATGCTATGCAGTACAGGGGAAAAGCTCCCGGATCTCGGTCCGTAGTCCCAATTTAAATATGCTATGCAAGATGTATAACGGATGCAGCGTAATTCAACAGTTTATGAAAAAAGTAGGCAATATAGAGTAAAATACTTCATCAAGGTTCAAATAGTAGTAGTGAGTGAAAAATCAGGTAAAATCGGTTGACGTGTTTAAATCTTAAGTTGCTACTCAGTTTAAAACGATCACAATAATAATAGAATGGAAAATGTGGTACGACATAGAAAGAACTAAGGAACTCCAGTAAAATAACCCAGGCACGCACCCGTCACCTCACGTACACGGGGTTTTTATAGTGAAAAATCAGTTAAAATGCCTAAGGGAAACACCCCCAACACAGAGTTAGGCAAGCCAGTTACCTCGACTGCATAAATCAACTTTGTACCACTCTCTTGCCACGAGTATCCAACTCCAGGTGGGCCAAATCTATTCAATTCGATTGCATATTATAAATATCATTTCAAGAAATCAAAGTAACTAATTAATTCGAAGCTAATACGCGAAATTAGGAATTTTGACCAAAATGCCCCTCGGGCCCACGTCTCGGAATCGGGTAACATTTACATTTCCCGAACCCTCATTCCCCCAAGTGTCCAACCATATAAGAATCTCTCAAATCGGAGGTCAAATACCCAATCAAAAACCAAAAATTTGATCTAAGAAGTTTCTTCATTTTTCCCAAGTTTCTACTCAAAAATCTCGAAATTAAGGGTGGAATTTAGGATTAGAATCATGGAAATTAATCTATGATGGTTAGAAATCACTTACCAAGAATACCCAGGTGAAAAGTCCCTCAAAGATCGCCTCTCCCGAGCTCCCACAATTCAAAAATGAAGAAAATAGGCTTAGACCTTCGAATTGGATATTTAATAGTCTGCCCAGTTATTGCTCTATGCGTTCGGGAGGGTCCACCGCGAACGCGAAAGGTAAAAATTTATGGCCCAGAAAAATACCCTATGCAAACGCGGTGAGGGGCCCGCGAACGCGGTCAGCGAATCCCTAAGCCTTCGCGAACGCGGTCCCATATATGTGAACGCGAAGGGTAACTAACCCCTGACCCCTGGGACCCCCGCTAGACCTATGTGAACGCGATGAATACCCCGCGTCCGCGATGAAGAACCAGCCTCAACTACGAGAATGCACCCTACTGCCCGCGAACGCGAAACTTTAAAATCCCTGAGCCCAAAATAGCCTATGCGTTCACGGTGACCTCTACGCGAACGCATAGAAGGAAACCAGCTAAAGAAAAATCTGATGTTTTATTAAGTCCAAAACCACTCCGTTGAGCATCCGAAAATCATTTGAGGGCCCCGAGACCTCAACCAAACCTACCAACTAACCCAAATACCTTATTCGAACTTGGTCGAGCCTTAAAAACACGTCCCATAGCATCAAAATACTCAAATATGCATAGATTCACGCCTAAGAACTTGGGAATTTTCAAGAATTCACATTCGACGCTGAAACACGTCTAAACTCATTCGAATGACCTCAAATTTTGCACACAGGTCATAAATGACATTCCGTACCTGCTGACACTTTTGGAATTCCATTCCGAGTCCGATATCAAAATCTCACCTATCGGCCGAAATCGCCGAAATTCTAACTTTCGCCAATTCAAGCCTAAATCTACATCCGACCTCGAAAAACATATTCCGAACACGCTCCTAACCCGAAATCACTTAACGGAGTCTACAGAGTTCCATTCCAGATCCGTCTTCAAACAGCACTAGCTACGGCTCAATTTCTAAAGCTGAAATTCACCTTTAAGGACTATATGACCAAAATCACTCCGAATTTCACCGCTCAACGCTCCGACAAGTTCCATTAACATAATAAGGCATGGTAGAAGAAGTTATTAGGGGATCGAGGCGCTAACTCTCAAAATGACCGACCGGGTCATTACATTCCCAGTTTCCAGGTGGTGCACTCATTTTGATCTTTTCCAAGGTGTTAGCCTTTTCAAGGATAACCTGCTCTGATATAAATTTATGTGTTATATTTCAATACCACACAAGAAGGGGGGTGATTTGTGTGGTGTCCAATTTTCGAGTGCAGTCTCTATAGAAGAACTTGGTTCTTCTTGGTGTTCCAACTTCTACAGTTTGCGGAAATGTAATTGCAGAATTTAAAGAACACAACAATTTTACGTGGAAAACACCTGGCTCAAAAGGTGAAAAACCAACGACCTACTTCCCAGTAGGATTTTCCCAAACTCTTCACTATAACTCTAAGCCAAACAACATTTACAAAATAAACTCTTTTGTAAACCAAAGGACTAACACTAATCCCTTTGTGGTAAACTAGCCTCTAGCTAATTGCGACAAACTTCAAGTTAACTCTAACTTGAACAGTGTGTACCTATTACAATTGCTTTTAGATAAAGCCGAAAGATACAATATTTAATCACCTACTACAAACCACTAGACTCGAAAGATTACACATAGAACTGGTTCTTCTAGCTGGTTCAAGTAGCTTTTGTGTCGCACAAAGATTCTGCTTGCAAAATTGCTTTGGTAATTTTGCTTTCAGTTCTTGTTTCACTTCTGTGTTTGTGCGTCAATTCTTCAGCAGGAATGCTTCAATATTTTATAGATTCAGTAGTTGAGATGTTGTTGTTCAGTTCTAATGCAACTCTTCCTTGGTGGAAGAGTTTGTGTTTATCTCAACTTCCTTGATCTCGTTTATGTCCTACCCGAAGTCGAAGTCAATCTCCTTATCAATTTGCAACCTTTTCGCTTAGGAGATAACCTCTTAGTTCACAGTTAATATTTATCTCCTGTGCATGGACGCTTCTTGTGCCAATGGGTCTGTTTGACTATATTTGCCCTTATGGACCTGGTTCAACTGGGTTGGCATTTGTCAATCTTCAAAACCATGCAGTGACTTGATTTAACATATTCCTAACAATAAAGTTACGATCTTCGCGAATGCATCCTTCTCTCCGCGAGCGCGTAGAGAAAAAAGTCACTTGCCAACAAGACTCAATGCGATCGCGACCCATTCTTCGTGATCGTGAAGAAGGAAACCAGAAGCACAGAAATCAGCACTCCAACTAAATCCAAAATGAAGCCGAACTTGATCTGAAACATATCTGAGGCCCCCGGGACCCTGTCCGATTATACCAACATGTCCTAAAGTGCCTTATGAACTTACTCGAAGCCTCAAATTATATCAAACAATAGCAAAACCACGAATCGCACATCAATTCGATTCTAATGAACTAATGAATTTCAAACTTGTAAAACCAATGCCGAAACATACCAAAACAACTCTAAATGACCTCAAATTTTGCATGCAAGTTCCAAATGACACAACATACCTATTTCAACTTTCGGAACCGAAATTCGAACCCGATATCAATAAAGTCAACTCTCGATCAAACCTTCAACTTTTCAACTTTAGCCAAAAACTCGCAAACTAACCTGCGTACCTCCAAATCAATATCCGGACATACGCCTAAGTCCAAAATCACTGTACAAAGCTATTAGAACCATCAAAACTCCATTCTGGAGTCGTCTACATTAAAGTTAAACTCCAGCCAACTCTTCCAACTTAAGCTTCCGACATTGAGATTAATAGCCCATTTGGCCAAGCTTTGTTTTGGGCCAAAAGCACCTTTGGCCAAAAATTGAGATGTTTGGCCAAGCTTTTGGATGGAAAAAAAGTGCTTTTGAGGAGAAGCAGAAGCAGTTTTGAAGAAGCAGAAAAAAGTAGCTTCTCTCCAAAAGCACTTTTCTGAGAAGCACTTTTGAGAAAAATACACTTATAAGCAGTTTCAAAAGCTTGGTCAAACACTAATTACTGATTGAAAGTGCTTTTCAAATTAATTAGCCAAACACAAACTACTTCTCACCAAAAGTACTTTTTTTTATTGAGAAAAGCACTTCTCAAAATAAGCTGATTTTAGAAGCTTGGCCAAACGGGCTATAAGTGTCCCAATTCACTACGAAACATCCCCGGAATAAAACCAACGCACTCAGCAAGTCACGTAACCACAAATGAACATAGAAGAAACAGTAAATAGGAGAACGAGACTACAATACACTAAACGGCCGGCCAGGCCGTTACAAACTCTTATCTTATTCTATTTTTCAAATATGAATTGAAATGAAGTGTCAACCATACCAAATTTCCAACTCAAAATTCCGTAAGTGTAGTAAAATTCCAGAATTTGACATTTATAAATTGTTCGTTTATTAATAAAGCTCGAAATTAGATCCAATGGCATACATAACTACTAAAAAACTCTGTGACTGTATTTCATGGTAAGCATAAAAATTCGAGACACTTTACAAAAGAGTTTTAGACGAGTTCCAACTTTGAAATAAGCAACGAACAAATTCTTATACAAATTCTAGCCAAGGTTGTCATTTCTGCTCATCAAAATCATCACCATAATAAAATCGGAAAAAGAAGTAAAAAAGTCATCATCATTGCCAACATATTCTCTTTTCTCCAATATAAGAAGCGCCTAAGAACAGCTGAAGCGGACAACACTTCGTTGATATGCCTGCTTTATTCTCCTATATAAGAAGCGCCTAAGAACAGCTGAAGCAGACAACACTTCGTTGACAAGCGGACAACACTTCGTTGACATGCCTGCTTTAGCTAAAATAAATTTATCACTATTTTTCTATATAATTATGTTGAATATCATCGTATATTTTTGTAAATAAAGAGAACTTTAGACGCATAAGAACAACTGAAGCAGACGGCACTTCGTTGACATGCCTGCTTTAGCTAGAATAAATTTGCCACTGTTTTTCTATATAATTACGTTGAATGCTATCGTACATTTTTGTAAATAAAGGGAACTTTTGACGCATTTTCAAGGCAGAATTTTCAGGTCATGTCTGCTTTAATCAACATCTTTGTCGCCTCCGCTTTTGTAACTTATTATATCAATTGCCATCATATATTTTAGTGAATAAGTGAAACTTTGAGGCTTTTTGAAGGCCCAAGATACAGGTTGCCCCGTGAAATTATATTTGCTTCTTTAGTTTAAAGCTCTATATTGATTATGGTGGGCCTATTAAATTTTTATTGCTTCTACTGACACTATGATATCATATTACAAAACATTTTTATTTTGAGTTCTTACAAGTTGTATTTTATAGTTTCATTTTATGTAACTTTTGAATATGTATGTACTCTCATAATATCAATTATTTGTTACCGTATTTTGGTCAATTATTATTTGGGGAAGAGAGGAGCTTTGTATTTTACTTGCATCGCAAGATGTATTATAAGATAGTTCTAAAAATAAAAAATAGAATATCAAATAAAAATGGTAGAGAAAACTAATGCTAATAATAGTTTTAAAAATCTTAAATAATGCAATAATTTACAATGCTAAATGTAAAGTAAAAGTTCTATATCTTTCTAAATATATAATGTTTAAAAGTTTGACGCAATTTTTGTTTTGATATTTTTTGAAGTGTGTAAATAGTTTTTCTTTTAATCTCTTATTTGATTTAAAAATAGGAACAAGGAAAATATTAACTAATATAACCAAGTCACTAAAAATATTCTACACCATAAATTAATTACATAAAGATAACCCGTAAATGTTATTTAGAGTATGCTCATGAAGTACCAACATGTATTACTAGATTCTATGGTCCTACAAGCAAGGATATGATATTACAATAATGACTGATTCGGTAATCCCATAAGTGGGATATGCGACAGTTAGTGTGTACGTGGATTGAAAATGATAAATTCGTTGAGTTTTTACATCGCTAGAAGGAAGTTTGGTTCTTTCGGGAAAGAACTAGGGACACATTTTACAATAACAACAACAGATAATAAAGTGATGGGATTTCATGAGATGAGTGGAATGTATTAGGCTGCAATTTAAGTGCATCAAAAATAATGGTTGGGCAATCAGAAAACCTACAAGCATGCTCTTATGAAGATGTTCCATTAGACACTAAATGGAAGTTAGTGCAATAAAAGTTGGGAACTTTTTTTAAAAACTCTTTATACGAATATCATACCATAATATTTTTAATCAAAGCCATTATGTGTTGGCAGGGATCTAGACTGACTTAACCTGTTGAATATTGTACCATATGTTTAGTAAAATTCTTATATAGTTAATATAAGTGGCTATTTTCTGTTATAAAAATAAATTTATCATCTCACAAACAACAAGAAAAAACACAAGACGTGCAATATAGTGCTTGGTCCAATTTTCATACGTTCTATCGATAGTGTTAGAATTAGGATTCTTTATAATTTTTTGATGAATGGGGTTTCGTTGCGCCCCCTGGTTCTGCCCATGTATATTAGTGCCTTATCCAGTTAAATTTTGCACATTATTTATATTTTTTCGATTCCACTTTACTTAAGAAAATTCTCCACGTAGCTTATTTGATATGCTGGACGAATTTTCTAGAGTAGATAAGTTGGGCACTGTCTTTAGAGATGATGGAGCGCTAAGAAAGCTAAAAATTTGAGAGTGGAATATGTCGTGATGTTGTTGCATATATGTTACTTCACAAAAGCATTGAAATAAATTTTACATTATGATACACACAATATTTGACTTTGTTCACCTTGGGCCCAGGCGAAACCTGGGCTATCTCTACTAGTATATTATATTAGAAGGCACAGTTGAACTCCTTGAGCTATGTGTGTCATCAACATACTTTCTTGTCTTGTCCTATAATAGCCCCTCTTTATTGATCAAGTTTCAAGACTTCATCCCACAAAACCCGATGATTCATGGTACTACATGGAATAAAAGCATGTGGAGTCCAGATCCAATTTTGACACATACGGTTAAAAAAGAATTTCTTAACATATTATTTGACACCTCATACTTACATGGTGCATATAGGTTTACATGCCGGCCAAGGGATGTTTATTACCCTCCAATTAACTATTGTTCAATAAAAGTTTAGTTTGTATTAGTAATTGGATGTCAATTTAGATGTGCGACTTCTCATGGTGATTAGGCCAATTAAGTGGAGGTTTTTCTCTGAACTTTATGTCTACTTATCCTTAGGTTCGAAAATTATTAAGGATTATTATAGAACAGAAATGATATTTGCCCCTTCCATTCGAAATGGAAAAGTTTTTCTTTTAAATCTCAATTTATCTAATAAAAATAGTAGACAATAAACTCACGTTCATCCTTCACAATCAACAGAATTGGATTCGTTTTTTGTGTGCATTTTGTAAGGACTAATGTTGAACACTTTTCCTTATGGTTTACTAGGTTAGCAATAATAATCATACAAGTGGGATCTAGGAGGATAATGTGTACGCAAACCTATCTCTATCCTGTGACAAAGACTATTTCCGATAAACCCTTCACTGAGAAATAGTTTCCTAGGTTAGCAACTTCAAATAATATTCTAGACGCTGTTTTTCTTTATTATAGTTTCAACATTTAACATTCATTAGGTGTATATTTATATTAAACTTGATTTTAAATAGTTAACATAATATAGCAAGCACGGTAACATATAACAATTTTATTTTATAAATATTAATTCATCTACAGAACAAATTCATTTATGAAAAATATAACCTATTTCTTTTGCATGTATTTGAAAGGAATAAGAAAATTTTAAAGAAAAATACACATCAAAAATAGATTAAAATTAAAACTCTTCCGCTTAAAATTAAACAAAAAAGTAGTTTTTTACATTGTTATTCTTCTCTACTACTCATGTTAACATATGACAATATTGCAGCAAAAGAAACTTGATGCAACTAATTCATTCAGATGATGTGGCTTGTATAAGTTTATTCTGACCAAACCTAGAGGCAGGGACCAGTGTGATTGTCCTTTTGAACAAAATATTTACACATAGTATTTTATAGCTATTACTCGAGGTAGTTATGTTGTAAGGTAGATACCTAAAAATGGATCATGAAATTACAAAAAGAACTAAGGCAGGTTTTGGTTTTATCCCTTCGCCTCTTGCAATAGTCATCTTTCCTCACAATTGTTTGTTAATTTGGATTTCAATATTTATTCCTTTTGGTTTGAGGCACATTTGGTTATAATGTTCATGGATAATGGGTGCAGTACACAACATCTCGACCTCAGAGATCTTCGCGAGACAAGAAATTTTTATAAATCTTGACTACTGAAGACAACTTCTTTTTGTTCCTCTCTTTCTGAATATGTTCCTGTATACGATCAAAATCGGGCCTACCCTATTTTTACAGTTTAATCGAGGCAAGGGAGTTGCATCCGGGGTAGCTTTGTAATGCGTCGGATCCGAGCACGAAGATGAGGCATCAAGCCTAGAGGTCAAAGTGCCCGTTGAGATCAAGACAAGCAACAATCGAGACCAAGTGTGACCGACTTCGAGTGGAGCATAATAACAGAATGGCAAGATATCCATAACCGGTCGAAGATCACGACAGAAATCCCGGAACAAATCAAATCAAGAACGGTTATTGGTACCAATCATGGGATTTACTTCCGTAATTTGAAGTGTACCTTATTTTGTACTCCTCTATTATATAAAGAGGAATCCCACTCATTTGTAATAATTATTTTTCACCGATAAAAATAAATACACTCATTGCACTCTTGTTATTTCACTTACCGTTCGTCAGAATTGCTTTATCATTTATTGTTCTTATTATTCCACTTCGAGACTGTCTCAAATCAAGGTCAAGGCCTTGCTTATACACTGGTTTGATTTATTTTATTGTCTAATTCATTTGTTTATCAATTGGTATTGGGTTAAATCACATATCCTTAAAACCACAATATAAGTTTAATTGTTATCCGAATTTGACGGTAAACATTTTGGCGCCCATCGTAGGGCTAAGGATTACAGTGATTGTTCAGTGTTGATTCTGATAATACACTTTATTTTACGCTTGTTCTTGTCAAGTATCTTTGCTTTCAGGTTAATATATGTCAAACTCAGAAAACGCACCCATACATGGTGACAATGGCCTCGGGTTTCACGGGGAATGCGACAATGTGATTGCTCCAGGAGTCGAGGTGCCACAGACTAATCTCGGGGGAGGACGGGTTGCCAACCCAGTCGATGTCAGTTTGTACGATGCTTTAAATACGTACCTAGGCGCAGACCTAAAAGGGAGTATACGACGAGAAGGCCGATCTGGTGGCCAAGATGCACAAGGTAGAGGAGACGGAGAAGTCAGTCTCCAAGTGATATTCGAGATGCTACAGGCTTAACAAGCAGCTATTGCTCAGCTGCAAAATCAACATAGAACTCCGAGTAGGGTCGAGCTAGAACCACTCGTCGTACCGAGCCATTGCTAGAAAGGTTGAATGGTAATGAATCGGGGACTGATCCTGCGGTAATTCAAATGCTGGAGGAGCTCACCAAAGAATTGAGTCAGGGAGAAGAAAATATAATCTAATGATAAAAAGTGGAAACATATAACTCCCGAGTTGATCAGATACCGGGGACACCGCCAATCTTGAAAGGAATGGATTCGGAGAAATTTGTACAAAAGTCGTTTCCTCCGAGTGCGTCTCCGAACCCACTCCAAAGAAGTTTCGTATGCCGGACATACCTAAATATAATGGGACCACCGATCCCAACGAGAATATCACCTCCTACACATGTTCCATCAAGGGTAATGATTTGGAAGATGATTAGATCGAATCTGTTTTATAAAAAAGTTCGAGGAAATCCTATCGAAGGGAGCAATGATTTGGTACCACAATCTACCGCCAGATTCCATTGACTCATTTTCCATGTTAGTAGACTCTTTTTTAAGGCTCATGCCGGAGCCATAAAGGTTGTGACAAGGAAATCAGACCTTTTCAAAGTAAGATAGAGGGAAAATGAAATGCCGAAGGAGTTTGTACTTCCATCAAGGGTAATGATTTGGAAGATGATTAGATCGAATCTGTTTTATAATAAAGTTCGAGGAAATCATATCGAAGGGAGCAATGATTTGGTACCACAATCTACCGCCAAATTCCATTGACTCATTTTCCATGTTAGTAGACTCTTTCGTAAGGCACATGCCGGAGCCATAAAGCTTGTGACAAGGAAATCAGACCTTTTCAAAGTAAGATAGAGGGATAATGAAATGCCGAAGGAGTATGTATCCCGATTTCAAATGGAACGCATGGAGTTGCCACCGGTCACGGATGATTGGGTTGTTCAAGCTTTCACTCAGGGGTTAAATGAGCGGAGCTCGATAGCATCGCGTCAGTTGAAGCAAAATTTGATCGAGTATCCGACTGTAACTTAGGCAGATGTACACAATCGGTATCAATCAAAGATCAGGGTCGAGGATGACCAATTAGGAGCCCATTTCAGTTCAGTATATCCAAAAAGGCCAGTAGCTAAAAATCAGAGGGACATCGACAGGGAGCCAAGGTCGAACAAAGACCGATATCAACCGTACACCGCAGATCGAAGGAACAGTGACCCAGGACGCAATCCCGCTCAGAACGATCGAAGAAGTGACCGAGGATAGAATGCTCGAGGACTTATGAGAAAATAGTGGTTTTTGTAAGCATGCCAATCCCACAAAGGCACCTCGATTATCGAAATATAATTTTAGTATCGACGTATCGGGCATTGTATCGGCAATCGGAAGGATCAAAGATACTAGGTGGCCTAGACCATACAGGTCGATCCTTCTCAAAGAAACCCCAATTTGATGTGTAAGTATCATGGCATGCATGGTCACAAGACCGAGGATTGCAGGTCGTTAAGGGAGGAGGTAGTCCGTCTATTCAATGAGGGTCACCTTCGAGAATTCCTAAGTGATCGAGCCAAGAATCATTTCAGAGAAAGGGACGCTAACAGAAAAAATGAATAGGAGGAGTCACAACATGTCATTCATATGATCGTCAGTGGCGTCGACATTCCACACGGACCCATATTCAAACGCACTAAGGTATCAATCACTAGGGAAAAACGAACCCATGATTATGTGCCTGAAGGCACTGTATCATTCAACGACGAAGAAGCAGAAGGAATTTCTCATCCCCACAACGGCGCTCTGGTAATTTCTATCTTATTAAATAAAATTCAAGTTAAGCATATATTAGTGGATCCAGGTAGCTCGGCAAATATCATCCGATCAAGGGTCGTTGAGCAGCTCGACCTGCAAGATCAAATCACGCCCCGCAACCCAAGTCTTAAACAGCTTCAATATGGCCAGTGAAACAACTAAAGAAGAGATTATCCTACCGGTGAACGTGGATGGAACCATTCAAGATATCAAGTCCCATGTAATCGAGGGCGACACGAGGTACAACGCCCTTCTCGGAAGGCCTTGGATCCACAACATGAGGGCAGTCCCTTCGACTCTCCACCAAATGATGAAATTACCAACGTCGGGCGGGGTAAAACAGTGTACGTAGAGCAGCACACTGCAAAAGAAATATTTGTGGTCGATGAGGTAGTACCGATATCGGCACTATCGACATCGAAAAGATCGAGCATCAAAGGTAAACAGGAAGCCAAATAGAAATCATTGCCACCAGGCTCGACTGAATCGGAGAAGTAAGAAATGGAAGAAGAAGAAGAAGAAGAAGAAGAAGAAGAAGAAGAAGAAGAAGAAGAAGAAGAAGAGGAAGATTTTTTAACTCCTCGAACTTTTATTGTTCCGGAAGATTCCGACGCTACAAAATCGACGGTCGAAGAGCTGTAACAGGTTATATTGATCGAGTATCTGCCCGAGCAAAAGGTATACCTGGGAACGGGGTTAACCCTCGAACGCAGGAAAAAGCTTATTCAATTTCTTTTTCATAACATAGATTATTTTTCTTGGTCCCACTTAGACATGACAGGGATCCCACGAGAGATAACAACACATCGGCTAACTCTTGACCAAAGTTCAGACCGGTGAAACAAAAGAGAAGACCACAGTCCAAGGTAAAGCACGCATTCATAAAGGACGAGGTAACTAAACTTCTCAAAATAGGGTCTATTCGGGAGGTAAAATATCCCGAATGGTTAGGCAATGTAGTCGTAGTTCCTAAAAAGGGGAACAAACTTAGGATGTGTGTAGATTATAAGGAATTAAACAAGGCATGTCCCAAAGATTTTTTTCCATTGCCTAACATCGATCGCATGATTGATGTCACGGTCGACAACGAGATCCTTAGTTTTTTGGATGCCTATTCCGGGTACAATCAAATTCAAATGAACCCGAAAGACCAAGAAAAGACTTCATTTATTACCAAGTACGAAACATATTGTTATAATGTAATGCCCTTCGGGCTAAAAAACGCAGGAGCTACTTACCAACACCTAGTAAATAAAATGTTCGAATAAAAAAATAAGCAATTCAATGGAGGTTTATATTGATGACACGCTAGTTAACTCCCTGCGCGCAAAGGACCATTTGACACATTTGCAGGAAACATTCACGATACTAAGAAAATACAACATGAAGCTCAACCCCGAGAAATGTGCTTTCGCGATCGGATCGGGCAAGTTCCTTGAATTTATGGTGTCTAATCGGGGGATCGAGATCAACCCTAATAAAATAAAGGCCTTCGAAGACATCACCATCATAGACAGTGTTAAAGTCGTACAAAGGCTGAAAGGGCGGATAGCCGCTTTAGACTGATTCTCGAGATCGTCGAATCGGAGCCATAGATTCTTCTCTTTACTAAAAAAGAAGAACGACTTCGCATGTAGCCTAGAATGCCAATAGGCGTTAGAGGAAATAAAGCGATAGCGCTCGAGCCCACATTTGCTTCACACTCCAAGGGCAGATCAAACTCTACTTGTACTTGGTAGTTTCAGAGATCGCCAATAAGTGGTGTCCTGGTTCGAGAAGAACAAGGTACGCAATTTCCTGTTTATTATGTAAGTCGAACTCTAGGAGAGGCAAAAACTAGATATCCACACTTAGAGAGGTTGGAACTTGCACTGATAAGTGCCTCTAGGAAGCTAAAACCATATTTTCAATGTCACCCTATATTGTATTAACCACTTACCCGCTTCATAATGTTTTGCATAAGCTTGAATTGTCAGGGCGATTGGCCAAAGGGGTCGTCGAACTCAGTGGGTACGATGTCGAATATCAACCCCGAACGGCCATCGAGTTTCAAAATTTTGCGGACTTCGTGGCCAATTTCACGCCAACCCTCGTACTCGAAGTCGAAAAGGAACTCTTGTTAAAATCAGGTACATCATCAGTGCTGTGGACCCTTTTCACAGACGTTGCTTCAAATGTGAAGGGGTCCGGGCTAGGCATCATTTTGAAGCTGCCCACGGGAAACACTGTTAGACAGTCCATCATAACTTCTAAGTTGACTAACAATGAGGCCGAGAATGAGTCCATAATTGCATGTCTCGAACTAGCCAAAAACTTGGGAGCAGAAGTCATCGAAGCCAAGTGCGACTCCTTATTGGTAGTAAACCAAGTTAACAAAACCTTCGAGGTTCAAGAGGGTAGAATGCAAAGGTATTTGGACAAGTTGCATGTGACTTTGCACTATTTAAAAGAATGGACTTTGCACCACGTACCTCGAGAACAGAACAGTGAAGTCGATGCTCTTGCAAATTTGGGGTCATCAGTCGAGGAGAATGAAATCAGCTTGGGGATTGTCGTTCAACTCTCGAGATCCTTGATTGAAGAAGGTCACGCTAAGATAAACTCCACAAGCTTAACTTGGTATTGGAGGAATAATACATTGAATACTTGAAGAACGGAAAGCTCTCATCAGATCCTAAAGAATCGAGGGCTCAACGAACAAAGGTTGCTCGATTCACGTTGGCTGAAGATGGAACATTATATAAAAGGACGTTCGACGGACCATTAGCAGTATGATTGGGACCAAGTGAAATCGATTATGTTCTACGATAAATCCATGAAGGTACTTGTGGAAACCACTCCGGTGCCGAATCACTAGTTCGCAAAATCATCAGGGCAGGATACTATTGGGACAGTTTGGAAAAAGACACTAAGGAGTTTTGTTTGAAAATGTGACAAGTGTCAAAGGTATGCACCGATGATCCACCAGCCCGGAGAAAAACTTCATTTGGTCTTATCCCCATGGCTATTAATGAAATGGGGGATGGATATCGTCGGACCTCTTCCATTAGCTCCAGGTAAAGCTAAATTTATTTTGTTTATGACTGACTATTCTCTAAATGGGTGGAGGCACATGCCTTCGATAAAGTCAAAGAAAAAGAAGTTATAGACTTCTTCTGGGATCACACCATATGCCGATTCAGGATACCTGCCAAAATTGTTTGCGACTACGGAAAGCAATTCATCGGCAACAAGGTAATAAAGTTTCTCGAAGAACATAAAATAAAAAAGGGTCTTATCGACACCGTATCATCCAAGTGGGAATGGACAGGTCGAGTCAACGAACAAAACCATCATTCAGAACCTGAAGAAAAGGTTGAACAACGCCAAGGGAAAATGGAGAGAAATCCTACCCGAAGTCCTTTGGGCATATCGAACAACGACGAAGTCCAGTACGGGGGCAACATAGTTCTCCTTAATATATGGCTCCGAAGCCTTGATTCCAGTCGAAGTCGGGGAACCCTGCGCCAGATTTTGACATACAACGGATGAATCAAATCACGAGGCTATGAATACTAGCCTCAAATTATTGGATGAGAAACGAGAAGCCTCCCTCATTCGGATGGCTGCACAAAAGCAACGCATCGAGAGATACTACAATAGGAGAACCAACCTTAGCCACTTCATAGTTAGGGACTTAGTCCTAAGTAAAGTCGCCATCAACACTCGAGATACTAATGAAGGGAAGCTCGACCCAAAGTGGGAATGACCCTACCAAGCCCTCGATATCGCCGGAAAGGGATCTTACAAGCTTGGCATGATGGACGGCGAACAACTGCCAAACAATTAGAACATATCACTTCTCAAACTATATTATTGCTAAGGTATGACTCTCTCCCTTTTTTCATTTATATCCGATACTAACTTATTGCAGGTCTTCGATCAAAGACTTTGAGACCTCAGGTTTTAAAACACGTGTTACACTCTTTTTCCCTTAGATCGGTTTTTGTTCCAAATGGGTTTTTCCTGTGAGGTTTTAATGAGGCAACAATTATATGTGCTACATGGGACAATTCAACAGTATCCGAGGCTTCTTTATGATTAACCTCAAATACTGGGGGGCATCACCCTCAGATGTTGTGTTTTTAAGGAAGATGTTTCTTGTCACCATGGTTTCAATAGGAAAATTTTGTAATAGGCCAAACGGTCGAATGAACCGTGTACATATAGATTAGTCGATCCCCAATGGAAAAACATGTACGCATGTATAAATTATTTAAAGAAGCATTCTTTCCTTATCAAATATATTGTGCCTCAACAAAAAATTTCTACTATATGAGCTCCATGCTTATGATTTTTGTGAAAGATGGCTCAAGGGACAGGTACTATTATACCTCGAATGGTAAATGGCTCAAGGTCCAAGTACAAATACACATCAAACACTCGAGGACTGCCATCGACAATCAACATGTTCGAATGATCTAAACTCGGATTCATAAGACCTCAAAGAGGCACCCCTCTATATATAGAACAAAGCCATCATTCTCGGGGACTAACGCTTCGAACAAGTTCGAAGTGTTGTGGGGAAATAATCCCAAGAGGCATACCCAAAGTCTACGTCCAAAGTAATGCGTCTCGGAGACGTCCGAATCCCGCAATAAAAATAGGCCTTCGAATTCTTTGAAAACCGGTTAAAAAAGGCTACCCTCAACAAAATAATCAAAAGAGCTTCGATGAAATCAACCCTCGAAAAAGCTTAAGAGGTATCAAATTATTCAAACACAAACTTGTGCTAAGGCACAAGAAGCATAGAGGTTTCGGTCAACATTGAACCCTCAAAAACCCCAATGGGTAAAAAATACATGCTAAGGCATAAATAAATTTTTACTAAGTCTTTAAGCCGAAAGAGGGAAAAAATAGCCATCCTCTAGAGGCCATATCGGCCAAATTTAAAGAGCCTAATGGCCAATACTGTAACGACCTGGCCGGTCGTTTTGGAGAGTTAGCACCTCGATTCCCTAATAATTGTTCCTTCCATGTCTTATTAGGTTCATGGAACGATTCGGAGCGTTGAGTGATGAAAATTGGAGTGTTTTTGGACATACAGTCCTTTAAGGTGAGCTTTAACCTTAGACATTGGGCCGGAGCGGGAGCTGTGTGAAGACGAATCCGGAATAGAAATCCGTCGACTCCGTTAGCTCCGTTGAGCGATTTCGGGGTTGGAAACGTGTTCGGAATGTGTTTTTGAGGCCATACGTAGATTTAGGCTTGAATTGGCGAAAGTTAGAATTTCGGCGCTTTCGGCCGATAGGTGAGATTTTGATGTCAGACTCGGAATGGAATTTCAAAAGTGACAGCAGGTCCGAAATGTCATTTATGACCTGTGTGCAAATTTTGAGGTCATTCGGACGAGTTTAGATGTGGTTCGGCGTCGGAGGTGAATTCTTGAAAATTCCTAAGTTCCTAGGCTTGAATCTATGCTTATTTGACGATTTTGATGTTATGGAGCGTGTTTTTAAGGCTCGACCAAGTTTGAATAAGGTATTTGGACTAGTTGATGGTTTTGGTTGAGGTCCCGGGGGCCTCGGGTGTGTTTCAGGTGTTCAAACGGACACTTCAAGGCCAAAAGCCTTAGCTGTTATTGTTGGTTTTTCTACAGCAGTCAAGTATTCACTACGATCGCATAAATGGAGCTGCGATCGCATAGTGTTAGATGAGAGGGTCAGGAGAATGCTTTACGCGATCGCATATTATGGACCGCGATCGCATAGTTCTGCTATGTTGGCTTCCGCGATCGCACATGAAGGGTCGCGATCGCATAGTGTTGCATGGCTGGAGGAAAAATCTGGAGGTTACTCTCCGCGATCGCATGATACACTCTACGATCGCATAACGCTAATGCCAGAAGGTCCGCGATCGCAGGCACATGTATGCGATCGCACTGAAGGTTTTAAGGCACGTAGAATTTTACTCTCCGCGATCGCGACTGAGACTCCGCGATCGCATAGAATAAAACACCTGGGCAGATTATTAAACCCCATTTCGAAGCTTAAACCTTATTTCACCATTTTTGAGTTGTGGGAGCTCGGGGGAGATGATTTTTGAGGGACTTTTCACCTGGGTGTTCAAGGTAAGTGATTTCTAACCATCATAGGTTAATTTCCATGATTCTAATCTTAAATTCCACCCTTAATTCGAGATTTTTGAGTTGAAATTTGGGAAAATTAGAAGAAACTTCCTAGAATGAATTTTGGGGTTTTGATTGGGTATTTGACCTACGATTTGAGAGATTTTCATATGGTTAGACTCGTGAGTGAATAATGTTTCGGAAAATATAAATTTTTCCCGAATCCAAGACGTGGCCCCGAGGGGCGTTTTGGTCAAAATTTCTAATTTCGCGTATTGGTTCTGAATTAATTAGTTATTCGATTTCTTGAATTTATATTTACGTTATCCCATCGAATTGAATAGATTTGGGCCACCGGGA
>ML260532.1:10331-68901 GCA_005239495.1 Nicotiana undulata | reverse complement strand
GGGCGACGTAAGGCTAAGCAACCGATGTCAGGGTGGTTGCTGTCCGCCAAGTGAGGTCCCCGCCACACGCTAGACGAGATTGTCAGTGCCGTGTGGGAAAACCAATGCCAACAATTTGAGAGAACAGTGATGAGAATTGAATAAAAACTTGATTGCAATAATGAAAGCTATTACAAAAGAAGGCAACGCGGTGTCGAGGGGTAGAGACACCAGTACAGAGAATTGCTTGCTAGAAAATTTTGAATGCTTGATACCCTCTAATAATGCTTAAAAAAAATAAACCAAAGTTACATGAGTAGACCAAACTACGCTAGAGAAACATAATGAAAGTACGTGGAATAAAACTACTCTATATTTACAAGGAAAAGGACTTAGTTTTCTACAAAGGTAACAGGTCCGTTGGCAGCAACTTTGTCTCAGGCATCACGATCTGCGCGCGCGGCATTGTCTGTGCTCGCGGCGCTGTTGGCAGCTGCTTGCGGATGGGCGCTAGCGGGGAAATCGGTGGGGCGACAGAGGCACATGCACGCTTATCACTTGGTGCGGCCAAGACCACGGGGCCGTCCGTGGCGCTAGCCGTTGGGAGGCTTGCTAGGACGCCACGGGGCGCGTCCAAGGGGTCATGGGGCATGGCTGGAAAGCCGCCCATGACAGGAGGCGCGTGAGGGACTTTCTACCGGAGCGATTGACTGGGGTTTTGTTGCCTGAATTTTCCGAACAAGATGGTTGTGTTGGTTTTCGCACAACACTTACTAATGAGGGGATAACGCAAATTAATCTTGAGTCGTCAACCGGGAAGATGCACGCTGACCACTTTTCTGTTCCAATGGATTGGAATTTCTGGGGTTTGGTCGCACAAGAATTTCAGATCTGATGGTGGTATCGGAATATGCATAGTACCAGCGTAGCAGTGATGAACCCCGGGAACAAGAGGAAGTTGCCGGAAAATTGCACGGCGAGATCTTTTTTCCCGGATGCCGGAATGACGCACAACGATAGTTTTCTCACTGAAGCTCTGATACCATGTGAGAATGCACGGGAGAAAAATCTATATTTTTAACAATGATACAATGAGCAATATATATAATATATTTTCTATACTATATATGTAACTAAGACATATTATACTCCTACTACATATGGGATTAGGACATATTCTACTCCTAAAATATATGGGACTGAGACTATTTACACATAACTATCTGACAGTTGTCACTTGAGAACATTCATGTTATATGCAATCACAACATATAAAGACTTCTTGACATCTTTTTGAGTTATAAAAAACACGGAGCTGATTACGTCATCTGGTTATTTTGCTCTTTTTCTTTCAATGTCATTTAGTGCATCAGGAATTTGATACTCTTTTGAACTGGATGATGTGCTTGATTAATTGTAAAGTGAGTCCGTAACTGTACAAACAGTATCTTGAGATATTGCTTGCAGTTTGTTAAAGGCTTATTTGAGGCGCACTTAAACGTTGAAGCTTAGTTAAAGCTAGATTATGAGCTTCCCCTTGCTTACGTGGCACTGTAGTGTTTGCACTAAGTGCTAATGTGTGCGGTTCATTACCCATTGGTTGTGTTTTTAAGCGGCAGTGCTAGACAATAAATACAGTTCGCAAACTAATACATTAATTTTTGATAAAAGCTATTAACGAGTTTTTAATTATTAGGAATAAGAAATTAAATGATGATAAAAGGAAAGGAATAAGAAATTAATTCTTTTAATATAAGAAAACTATTTTTGAAAACATAAAATTACATCTTCTCATACAAATAAAAAACAATGGTTTTTAAGCTTGATTGTTTTTCTTTTTACTTCGAATATTTTACGTAATTATAGTTATTTCAGTTTTTTTTTTTAAATAGTTATCTTTTGAGTTTATAATCAGTTTTCATTACGTATATATTTTTCATTTCTTCTTTTTTAAGCGCCTTTCTTCATTAAAGCTCGTGCTTTAATTCCTCTACCCCAGCAGACTTTTGCACTTTTCACATTTCACTGGTTGCCTGATTGTTATTACTTAAGTTTTACCATGATCGAGCCTGAATTTATCATCTGCCATTTGTGAATTTTGGCCTCAGTTAAAGTAGATTAATTCTTGTAAGCTCCAGCGCTAGTTGATTATCAATCAATAATTGCAAACAAAGTGTCTTGACTGATTCTTATATCATGTAGTCTTTAATGTGACTCGGATGTACTCATTTGTTTTTTTGGAAGTAAATAAGCATTTCAAAGTACTCATTTTGTAACGGTATGGTATTACTTGGCAGATTTATGCTGGCTCGTTTTTCACCATTCCCCTGATCCGATGGTTTCTTGTTCGAAAGAGAAATGCTGATATTGATAGAAGAAATCAAGCAAGGGAACAATATGCCCGAGCACTTGAACGGCCTGATCTGTCACTGCGGCGAAAGGTATGAATAGTTTTCTGCTTAGTTTGCTAATGTTTTCCCCATTTCACAACTTCAGTTTCCGCGCTTCAAATTGCACATTTTACAATAATGACATCTATATCTAAGAAAAGCTAGCTATACATAATTAATTGAGAAATAGGAATGATAAATAATCTCATACATGATACTTACTTCCTATTCAATTTGTTGAAGAATTGAGGGTGAAGACCATTGAGCAAGGTAGTTAAAAAGTTGAATCCTTTTTAATTCAAATAATATGTCTCTTCCAAATTTACTATATTAGTTTGGCATGAAACAACATATTATCTGATTTTATTTTTACCTTAGGATTATTATTTTCTGTGGCTTCAGGAAAGTTTAACAACATCGTAGCTGTATATTTCGGTCACTGAACTTGTCTTTGCTTATGCCAGTAGAGTTAAACTTTTAGTAGGATGTAAAATGCTATTTTATGTAATTAATCTTTTTTTTTGGAGGGGGGGGGGGTGGGTGGGTGTAAGAACTTGAATTGTATGATTATGTTATTCTGAGGTCCCATCATCCTACCTTATGTTCATGGAGGCAGCTGCCATGCATATCTTTACTTGAAATGTCTGTTGGGTTATGAGTTCGTAAAATCAATTCCCATATGAGAATGCTTCTTGGAAGGCGTGCCATGCACAATCTGTAGTAAATGCTACATGTTGCTAAAGAAAACATAAGAAAATGCTGGTAAAGCAATATAGTTGTTTATACTTGGTTATAGTCTCAAGTATTATTTGGATTCTTAACATGTAACTCTGCAAGTGGAAAGCAAAAAGTAGAGGGGACCTCTTAATTTGGCTCCTAATACAATCTTCTACCACGCTAAACAATCCAATATTTGAGTTTTTATAAGATTTATATCTGGTATTTTAGGATTTTGTCAGGCCTTACTTGACAAGGCAATACTTGTGATGCTTGATTATGTTCACAACATTTGCTACTTACAACTATCTTAACTATTTCTATAATTTTCAGCTTCTGAGTGCCCGGGATATGGCACAAAGGACTTTTATTGGCCAAGATCGAATTGTTTACAGTACAGACAAGGACTTATACGAGCAAGATTATGATGCACAACAATGGGAGCAGAGATTCCGAGAAATTGAGAAGTCCGAATAGATGTTGTTACTTAAAGATTCTTTTGTCCTGTAAATTCTCGAGTTCCATACAAAAAAGAGTCAGATAAATTATGCCTTTCATCGACTCCAGCAGCAACATGCTGCAAATCCGCCAACTGTTAGGCATTGTGTATTCTCAATTTGCTGAGGAGAATTGGAGCATTCCAAACAGTAGATTTTGATGCAATCAAAACATAAATCCAGATTTGAGAACCACAAGATTCAATAGAGTAGTTTATTAAGAATGTACAAGTTGTACTCAGTGTAACATATTGTCTGCTACAAAGGGCTGGTTTTCACGATAAAATTATGACATTTAGTTCACTAAGATAGATGTTAGCTGTGGTTATTCTGTATGTTGAATTTGAAAACATTTTTCTAGACACAATTAATTGAATATTTTGTGAAAGCAGTGAACGCCGTTCAAACTATTCCATGCAAAACCACGATATAGGGGCTAGTGTAATTAACGATGAATTTTTCTTAGCGCTTCGCTCTTTTTATTCGAGACCTTGGGAGGTTGCACCTGCAGAGGGTTGGTCGCAGAAGCGAAGGTCGTGTCGGCGAGAGCTTGGTCGCATCTGCAATATTTGCCCCGATGATGGTATCGCATCTCACCGATGATGGTATCGCATCTGCAGACCATTTTTTAACTTCTGGAGTGTCGCAGCTGTGTTTGATTTTTGCATCTGCAGCTGGGGAAAAGAAAAGGGCTTCGAGGTTGGTTATTTTTCTCTAGTTTGACACCTATACTTCGTAAAGAGTGTTAAGAAACTAAGCTCAAACTAACAATATAAAACAAGGAAAAACAAGCTAAGAGATATAGAGAGAAAGAGATGAGATATTCTTATTTCTTTCATGTATTCAAGTGTGTACAATATCACTTCTCATCCTCTATTTATAGTATTACATAGAGGTATACAAAAGAATGTCATAAACATGACATTAAACATTTGAGATCATGTGGAGGTTATGGAGGTATGAGAGTTACAACCATAAGTATTGGAGTAGTGTGAGTTATGGAGATAATGGAGAAGAGTAGTGGGTGTTATAGGAGTTATGGACATCCGCCGTATACTAATATTTTATAACACTCCCCTTGGATGTCCATTGATAATGTGCCTCGTTAAAACCTTACTAGGGAAAAATCTTGTGGGAAAAAATCTTAGTGAAGGAAAAAGTGTACACATATTTTGTAATACGTCTTGTTTGCTGCCTCGTTAAAAACTTGCCAGGAAAACCCATTGGGACAAAACCTGTGCGAAGGGAAAAAGAGTGCAGCACGTGCTATACTCCCCCTGACAAAACTATCACTTAATATCTCAAAGACGATGAATTCCAATCATGTATAACAACTTCTCAATTGCTGAGGTTGGCAATGCCTTGTGAAGAAGTTTGCCAAATTATCACTTGAAAAGATTGTTGAACATAAATCATGTCTGAAATAGAACTTTGGTGAAATACGTTTTATTTTGTCTCCTTCGATTGTCCTTCTTTCAATTGAGCTACACATGTAGTATCATCTTCAATGTAATTGGAATCTTGTTGAATATCATAATCTGACAGTACCCTCACAGCCAAATAGATTATCTGAACAACGAAACATGCCCTGCATTTGTATAACCAACATAATCTTGACAATATTTGTAAATAAATTTATATCAAGGACTTCTTCTGCAATATAATCCTAATAGTATTCCAGTATCTTTATATAAGAATTCACTATATCACGCTAGCATATTATTATACTCGTGGTTCTAGAAAGATACATAGTGCATCGATTGCAGTTGACACAAAAATAAATCATGTACGCCATGATTGCTATAATCCACACAAGGATTTGTTGAAGCTTTGTTTAATGAATTTCTTGGGAAACTTAATATGCTTCAGAAAAATGTACATTATACGCATATCAAGTTTTTCATGTATTGCCAAATTAAAACCTGAAAACGATTTTATCCACCACATGAGAACATATCTCAATGTAATTAATTTCAGGATATCCGTCCAACTTCACTTTTTTTTAGGTGAAGTCAATTTTCATTGCGCATTTTTTATTTGGCCAATCATTTATCTGTCCAAATTCCATGACACATTTGAGCTCAAGATCCTCGTCAATATTAATAATATTGAGCGTTAAATTATATCAACAATATCATCGATGATCCTTTACATCGGTTCCATCATCACACAATAAAGACATAACTTATCGAGATCTCATTATTTTCAGGTACCCCAGCCTCTTCCATGAGGTCTTATAAAGTGTTATGTCATGGTGCTCTTACAGAGCACTTGCCTCATTAGTATGATCATCTTTATCATTTGCTCCTCTCCTTCTTCAAGGAGTTTTATCTTTGGAACCGATTAATCTATTACGCTTCATGCGTTCCATAGATTATGTCCATCATGGACTTTATTCTATTTGGACCATTAGCAGCTGAAGTATAACATTTAGCTTTGGGTCAGCAAATACGCTTGACAATATTTTACAAATGAATTATCACTTGAACTTCAAGTTCACATTTTCTTGTACGAGGATCTAGAAGTACTCATAATAATTCATTCCACGTTTCAATTTTTCAGCTGCCTATTTTCTCCCCCTAATATTGGGACCACCAACACATATCCCCAACTTTCTTTGGGGACCCATCATTGTGCATTGTGGTGTCACAATTAAATCATACAACACATCTATATTTCTATATGGAAATTATTTGGTTCCTAATCTGGAACCAATTGTGACGGGGAGAATTTATCTTAACTTGGCTAGATGCGTACAAGTGCTGCTCTATATTAAATAATACATCTCATACCAAATTTCTTTTTGGTAATTCTATTCTCAAACAAATGGTTTAACTATAATTGGAGGCATGCAATTTCTGCTAAACCAAGTTGGATTTAAAGCAACATTATCAAGATAAATTATCATAGTTTATATTCTGGAACTGTGCTCTAACAATTTTAGCAATCAACCATGCAAAATTCACACTGCAAGTTGACAACAAACGCACATGTGACCATACAATAGATGCATTTTTTAAAATCATATAATAGTCAACGGTACACATGGCAGGTGACTGGGCCCATAAATATATCACCTTTTATTTGTTCCAGAAATCAGGGATTTAATCCCAATCTTAGCTGGTATATCAAGAGAATAAGCAGCACAAGAGAATTCTTGAAGAACCTTATATTTCTTCAATATATGCCAATGTGAATTCTCAATCAATTTTCGCATCATAGTTGAATCGGGATGGCCAACCGGTCATGCCAACTAATATTTGTTTCAGTAAACATTTAATTTACTGTGGCATGTGATTCCATCATCATGCTTATACATCTATAGTACAAATAAACGAAAAATCGGGTAACCTTTCATTTTTACCCGGTATGATTATAGTAATATGAAGATATTCAATCTTCCTTTCATTTATAGTCTCAATATGCCAACCACTTCGGCTAATATCTTTGAAACTCAAAAGGTTTCTTTTGAGACTTACTACAACACCAATGCCATAATTAGTTTTATTTATCGTCTAGTAACAAATTTGCTCTTACGGAGCTCTCAATAATTTTGTACTACAAGATCTTTTATAACACCATCCAAGTGGTGAATATTTCCTCTGATCCATAGAGAAAATCATATTATTATTGTCATGGTCAAAATCATCATAAGCAAAATCATTTGTTGCTTTAACTTTACCTTTAATAACCTTCTTATAAGCATGGCAAAATATTTTTGGCGTACCATATGTACGCGACTAATGACATATTCATATGACCACACAATAATATTTATTATATTTCTTTCTCTCAAACCTCCCTCAGAGGTGAGTTGTGGTATTTATCCAACCATGCATAAGCACATTCTTATGCATAATTTATATCACATGTATATTTTCACATTCACTTTCAAGAATTAGTCTGCATTTGCAATGCTTGTCACAAGTCGCATTCTTTAAAAAAATGGACTATAATCGTCTGAGTGTGCCTCATATTTTCGGACCATATTGATACACAATTCCTTCACATTTGAAGGATTATGTTGAGAACCCTTATTGTTCTCCTTTTTATATTTACCATAGTGATAACTATATTATTTTGGTCTTTGGCACACCTACATTCATTGGTCAACCACTTGTCTTCATTTAGACTTATTATGCACCGCTAGCTACACATTCACTTCAAGAATGAAGTAAATCAAGTGGGACAAGCTTCATAATTTTTCATGAAAAATACGTTATTTTTCTTTAGTCATCATTATCATCAATATGGTGCATTGGGACTCAAACCCAATGCCTTACCCATATAAATGCATGTTAGGCCATAATGAGTTGGTATTCAAATCTAACTCTTATCATCATAGTGCACCAAGACTCAAACCTGAAGTCTTACCCTTATACAATGGCATAATACGTTTAAGTGGACTCACCCTTGAGCCTTTCATAATATACTAATTTCTAATAATCAATTATTTTTTCCCGAACTTTAATGAAAGTTCACATTGATCTTTTTCACAAACAACTACATGATCAAATATAAAGTGAATAAAACTATCTTAGTTATACAAAATTTATTTTGACCACAACATAAATTTAAATTCTTGTTATTTTTATAAGATTAGAAACCTTCTCAATAGTTAACATTTCCATATCTTGGCTAGCAAAATGTCGGAGCAGTACATATGGGAGATGATGTCAAAGCATCGAAATATGCTCTTGTTTGCAACTCGAAAGCAGAAGTACTCCATATATATATACATCTGCACAAATAAAACTAAATTCCTAAGTAACACAAATTAGACCAAGTCTTAAATACTAAAGTAAGTTAATTGTAAGATTCATGAAAATTGAAAAATGATACTCCCTGTATAATAGAAGCAAACGTAACATTGATATGGCATACGAGATGCCCAGATTTTCATAGGCTCAACCAAATTGATTCAAGGTTGTAGCTCCCATGGAAGGCTTTCATCTCTTATAGAAAATATAAAAAGAATATAGCAATTCATGGTGATGACGTGTTAAGAAACTAAGCTCAAACTAACAATATAAAACAAGAAAAAACAAGCTAAGAGATATAGAGAGAAAGAAAGGAGATATTCTTATTTATTCCATGTATTCAAGTGTGTACAATATCACTTCTCATCCTCTATTTATAGTATTACATAGAGGTATACAAAAGAATGTCATAAATATGACATTAAACATTTGAGATCATGTGGAGGTTACGGAGAAAAGGAAAAAAAAGGCCACTCTTCTTCCATATCCCCCTTTTCAATTTGTTGTTGCTGTCAATCTTTATCCCTAGCTTCCCTGACCCCGTCCGTAGCCCCCTCCCACCTCACTCTAATATTCCCCTTCTTCATGTCTTCTTCTTCCTCAGACCCATTTTCATCTTCTTTCACAACACCCCTTCACCCCTTCACCCCTTCAACCATACACACAATTATTATCATCTTACCAGTATAACCAACAACAATGTTTTATTGTAGCGAAAGTAAAAAAAAAGATAGTAGTAGAAGTGGATAAATTATCTTTAATTTACCTTTGTGAGATTGTAGTGGCAATAGACGAAATCAATGAAAGCATGTGTTTACCTCGAAAAATTTGAGTAACAATTAAATTTTATTTGTGATTTTAAAGATACGTGATCTCTTCCAATACTAGTGAATAAACAAGTAATATTAAGTATAAGCGAGAAGCATTGATGAACCAAACCAGTGTTGCTAGTGCAATATGGACCTCGAGCTCGATATTCTCGGGAGCCTCGAGGTGGGTTGAGAATAATAAAGCAAGAACAATAAAGTGAGAGCAATAAAGCTGAAGAACAATTCTGGATCACAATAAATGAGAAAAGTAAGATAACATATTCTTTAGCCAGTAGTGAGGTTATCTTTACAAATGATTGGGGTCCCCTTTATATAGGAGGGGAAAACCTTAATATAGTACATATCTAATTATGGTAAAGGATCCTATTGGTACAGATGTATAAAAACCTAGTACGGGTTTGTACTAATTCGTACAAATGTTATCCCAAAATTTATGCCTTGATATTTTCCCGCTCTTTCTTGAGAGCCATCGAAATGGTACTGTCTCGAGGTAAACCGTACCAGACCTTCGGTTTGCTCCCTCGAGGTGTGCACTTTCCAGTCGGGCTCGACCCCTACTTCGAGTCGCCCGAACTCGAGCTTGAGGCAATTTAGGACTTCGAAATCGGGATTCTTTATTTTGACCGTATACGGATAGTACCCGCGTTTATTAGAATGAAAAGATAAGTGTGATGACCCAAAAGGTCATCCTAAGTAAATTTAGCAAAATCTATGTTTTGAGGCCTCGAAAGTCTCCGTTAATCTCACCTTGATATGCGTGCGCATCCCGGGCGTGTAGCCAGGAAGCTTCTATGTGAAAATTTGATGAAAATGGAATTTTTGTAATAATTAAATGAATAAAGTTGACTTTGGTCAACATTTTTGGTAAACGGACTCGGACCCGTGATTTGACGGTCCCGAAGAGTCCGTAGGAAAATATGGGACTTAGGCGTATGTCCGGAATCGAATTCCGAGGTCCCAAGCCCGAGAAATGAATTTTTAAAGAAAATTGTTTTCTAAAAATAATAAAGGTTTTTGAAAATGAACTTTGATGTAAAAACCGTGTTACCAGGCCTGTATTATGGTTCCGGAGCCCGGAACAAGTTTAATATATGTTATGTGACTTATCTGTGAAATTTGGTGTAAAACGGACTTGAAATAACGTGTTTCAGATCAAAATCAGAATAATTAAGCTTTGTGAAATTTTAAGAAAATTCTACGGGTTTTGAGGTTTAATTCGATGATTTTGATGATATCTTGGTGATTTTAAAGCTTGAATAAGTGCGTAGGATGCTTTGGGAGTCATGTGTGTTTTTGGTTTTTAGACCGAGGGCTCGGGTGAGTTTCGGGTAGCTAACGGGGTGAGTTAAAGTAATCTAGTTTTTTCTTCAAGTTGCTGGTGTCCAGGTATTTACTCTATGCGAACGCACCCAAGGGGATGCGAACGCATAGAGTAAAGTTGGGTCTGGGGGATCTGGGCAAAATGTTCAGTGCGAACGCATCTCAATGGGCGCGATCGCGGAGGGTCTAGGATTAGTACTGTGCGAACGCACAGAGGTTAGCATGGGGGCCTGGGGCTGGCTAGAATTGCCCTGTGCGATCGCAAAAGGGCCTCTGCGATCGCAGAGCTTAAGTCAACCTGCCTCTATGCGATCGCACCTCATGTTCCGCGAACAGATAGAGTAATTCTTCCCAGCTATTTTTAATACCCAAAAAACAGACCCATTACGGGATTCTTCATATTTTTCACCCTCTCCTTCTTATCCACATCCCCTTAGCCATTTTTGAAGAGATCCATCACTACGTCCTCAGAGGTAATCAATCCTAACTCCATTCTCCTTCCATTTTCGTCCCTAACCACTAGAATCTAGGCCTAAATTCCTAAAATCAAGTAGAAAATTAGGGGTTTTGGGTAGAGTTAGGTCTTTGGGAATTTTGAGTAATTCAACCCCAATTTTGGGGTCGGATTTCAAAGCAAATTATATATTCTAACTCTTGAGGGTAGGGGTGATCAGGTTTTGGTTTGAGCCTCATGTTTGGACCAAGCGGGCCCGGGGGCGAATTTTGGAATTTTTGGAAGAATGATAGGAATTGTGTATTTAGGCTATGGGATTGTGTTATCGAGTCATTATTGATATACTTAAGTTAATTATGCCTAGATATTGTGGTTCCGGAGTTGAATTCAAAAGGAAAGGCGGTGTTAGAAGGTTGATTGCTATATTTTGGACCTGAGGTAAGTGTCTTGCCTAACTTTGGTGAGGGAATAGGTATTGTATGCTATGTGCTAAGTGTTTATCATGTTCAACGCATATGTAAGGTGACGAGTACCTATGCATTGTGTGTCAAGAATGCCCGTGAGTCTATTTTTGTTAAAAATCTTGTTATTACTTCCATGTTCGTTATATTATGAACTTGTCTCTACTTGGAAGCCGTTGTTGTTGGAAATCTTGGTTGATGGACTTATGATATATTGGTTTGATTAAAAACCCAACTGTTGAGGATATATCTGAAATGATTGGTTATAGCTGAGACCCTTGCCGGGCACTTGTTGTGAAATTGATTGATGTTTTCCCCTTGCCGGGTGATATTGAACTAAATTTCTACTATGGTGTATTCCTTGTCATTATATATGTCATTGTTTGATGAGGAAGAGTGTAAAGCACGAAGGGTGATGCCGTGCCATGATATTTGATTACATTGCATAGTGAGAATGATAAAGTAAAGCACGAAGGGTGATGCCGTTCCATGATTTACATTGATTAAAAGCACGAAGGTTAATGCCGTTCCATAATTTACATTGATTAAAAACACGAAGTTTAATGCCGTGCCATGATTCACATTGATTACATCATGTTTTGCATAGTAAGGATGAGAGTAAAAGCACGAAGGGTGATGCCGTGCCATTATTGCATTTCTGGCATTTACAGTTATTTCACTTGCAATTGTGTTAAAGCCTTTCTTGTTTACTCCTATATGTCAATTTAACTGCTTCATCTCACTTGTTCCCCCTTTACTTCTCCCGTATCCCTTACTTGTCTGCTTAATTCTTTCCTTGTCTTGTCCCTGTTACCTGCTGTAGAATAGGACATGTTATCGTTATTGTCAAGTCTAGCCTCATCACTACTTCGGCCGAGGTTAGGCTTTGCACTTACTCAATACATGGGGTTGGTTGTACTGATGCTACACTGCACTTCTTAATGTTGTGCAGACCCCGCATCCGGACCCAGTGGACCGCATTGTGGAGTCACCTTCAGTCCACCGAGAGCTTCAAGGTATACCCGCTGGCGTTCGTGGGCCTTAGTGTCTCTCCTGCCATTGGATTCCTTATTGTCTTATCTTTTCCCCTAGTTTCAAGACAATGATGTATTTCGTTTCAGACTCTGTATTTAGCACTCTGTTTAGATAGCTTGTGAGTTGTGACACCCCGGTTTTGGGCTTATGCGACGTTATGTATCTTACTATTTCACTTTGCATTTTTGAATTTTTATTACATTTCCGCTGTTAAAATTCTAAAGTGTTTCGTTATTTCTGTTAAGACTTTTAAAGGTATTTTCTTTACTACTGTCGAATTGGGTTGCAAAAGTTAGATTACTGATGCACGTTTGCTTGTCTAGTGGGTTCATTGTTAGACGCAGTCACGACCTGAATGGTGGAATTTTGGGTCGTGACAAGTTGGTATCAGAGCTCTAGGTTGCTTAGGTCTCACGACTCACGGACAACTTGGTAGAGTCTGAGGGACCGGTACAGAGACGTCTGTACTTATTCCCAGAGGCTGCAAAGTTAGGATAACTCCACATTTCTTCATCTCTGTCGTGCGATATATATTCTGAGTACTGATCGAGTTTCTATTCTATTCTCTCGCAGATGGCGAGGACGCGTGCTTCCCTTGGTTCCTCTCAGCAGCCCGACACCCCTGCTACAGCTCCTGCGAGAGGCAGAGGTCGAGGCAGAGGTCGTAAAGGTCGAGGCCGGGCTCAGCCTAGAGCAGCAGCCCCAGTGGTGGATCCTCAGGTTGAGTACAAGGAGGATATTCCAGTTCCAGCAGTTCCGACGGGACCGACTCAGGTCCTAGAGGGGTTCATAGCTACTCCCGTGCTTTAGGACGCTCTTGTCCGCCTGGTCGGACTCATGGAGAGTGTAGCACAGGAAGGACTCCTTCCTACTACACCAGCTGGTTCTCTGGCTGGGGGAGGGACCCAGGCTTCTGTTATTCATACCCCAGAGCAGGTTGCCACGCAGTTTCAAACTCCAGCACCTCAGACAGCTGGAGTAGCTCAGCCGGGTATTGTGGCACCAACAGCCGAGGGTGCAACTATGTCAGCATATGCTCTATGGAGACTGGATCGGTTCACCAAGTTATTCATTACCACTTTTACTGGTGCACCGTAAGAGGATCCACAAGATTACTTGGACAACTGTCATGAGGTTCTTCGGGACATGGGCATAGTGGAGTCCAATGGAGTTGACTTCGCTACTTTTCGACTATCTGGCGCAGCCAAGACTTGGTGGAGGGACTACTGCTTAGCCAGACCAGCTAGGTCTGCACCTTTGACTTGGGCTCAGTTCACAGAGGTATTTTTGGGGAAGTTCCTTCCCATTACTCAGCGAGAGGATCTTAGGAGGCAGTTTGAGCGCCTCCAGCAGAGATCTATGTCTGTTACTCAGTACGAGACCAGGTTCATCGCTCTAGCCAGGCATGCGTTGATGATACTCCCCACTGATCGGGAGAGGGTTCAGAGGTTCATCGAGGGATTGGCCCAGCCTATACGAATCCATATGGCCAGGGAGTCGAGTACTGATATTTCGTTCCAGGATGCGGTCGATGTGGCCAGGAGGATTGAGATGATTGTCACAGGGAGGGGGTCAAGGGGCTGACAAGAGGCCCCGTCATTTTGGTAGATTCAGTGGAGCCTCATCTGGAGGCAGGGATTCTTTCAGCACTGGTCATCAACCTCGACCTTTTCAGTCAGCACTTCAGGTATCTCCTCGTGCACCGCCAGCTCATGTTAGTGCACCACCAACACCTACCAGTGCACAACCACTTCAGAGTTACCAGAGTGGGTATCAGGGTCGTCAGGGCTAGTTCCCAAGTTATCAGCCACAACATCAGAGATCTGTTATAGTTGTGGTAGCCCGGAGTACATTGCCAAATATTGCCCCCGAGCTCCGAGTGGACCCCAGTATTAGGGTTCCCATGCCTTGGTTGCCGCAGCAGGTTCACCCTTACCCCCTCAGCCAGCTAGGGGTGGTGGTCGTGGTGTTAGAGGTGGAGGTCAGACTCACAGAGGAGGAGGGCAGGCCATAAAAGGTAGAGGTCAGCCCGTAGCAGGTAGACCGAGAGATGCACAGGTTGGAGGGGCTCAGCCCCGGTGTTATGCTTTTCTTGCTCATCCTGATGCTGAGTCTTCCGATGCAGTTATTACAGGTACGATTTCAGTTTGCAGCCGAGAGGCCTCGGTGTTATTTGATCCGGGTTCTACATTCTCCTATGTGTCTTCATATTTTGCCCCTTATTTGAGTATGCCCCGTGATTCATTGAGTACTGTTGTACATGTGTCTACACCGGTGGGTGATTCTATAGTGGTAGATCGAGTCTACCGTGCTTGCATAGTAGTTATTGGTGGTCTGGAGACTCAGGTTGATCTTTTGCTTCTTGATATGGTTGACTTTGATGTTATATTGGGTATGGACTGGCTATCTCCCTATCATGCTATCTTGGATTGTCATGCCAAGACAATGACCTTAGCCTTGCCAGGAGTACCTCGGTTAGAGTGGAGAAGGACTCCTAGTCATTCTTCGAGTAGGGTTATTTCTTATATGAAGGCTCAGCGCATGGTCGAGAAGGGTTGTTTGGTCTGCCTATGTTCGTGATTCTAGTGCTGAGGTTCATTCTATAGAGTTCGTGCCCGTGGTTCGTGAGTTTCTAGAGGTATTCCCTGCTGACATGCCGGGTATGCCACCCGACAGGGATATTGACTTTCCTATTGAGTTAGCTGAGGGCACTCAGCTCATTTCTACTCCCTTGTATCGTATGGCTCTGCCAGAGTTGAAGGAATTATAGGAACAATTACAGGATTTATTGGATAAAGGCTTCATCAGGCCTAGTGTTTCTCCTTGGGGTGCTCCCGTGTTGTTTGTGAAGAAGAAAGATGGCTCAATGAGGATGTGTATTGACTACCGGTAGTTGAATAAGGTTACTATTAAGAACAAGTATCCTTTGCCGAGGATTGATGACTTATTTGATCAGCTTCAGGGTGCTACAATGTTCTCTAAGATAGACTTGAGATCTGGTTATCATCAGCTGAGGATTAGGGCTTCTGATGTCCCTAAGACAGCTTTTCGCACTCGTTATGGTCACTATGAGTTTTTGGTGATGTCTTTTGGGTTGACTAATGCCCCCACTGCATTCATGGAGTTGATGAACCGAGTGTTCAGGCCTTATTTGGACTCGTTCGTTATTGTTTTCATCGATGATATTTTGATATACTCTCGCAGCCGAGAGGAGCATGAACAACACCTTAGAGTCATCCTCCAGACTTTGATGGATAGTCAGTTGTATGCCAAATTCTCCAAGTGTGAGTTTTGGCTGGGTTCAGTTGCATTTCTAGGCCATGTGACTTCATCAGAGGGTATTCAGGTGGATCCCAAGAAGATTTCAGCAATTAGAGATTGGCCTAGGCCCACTTCAGCTACCGAGATTCGGAGCTTCTTGGGCTTAGCTAGGTATTATCGTCGATTTGTGGAGGGCTTTTCATCTATCACAGCCCCGATGACCAGTTTGACTCGGAAGAGTTCTCATTTCAGGTGGTCGGATGAGTGTGAGGCAATCTTTCAGAAGCTCAAGACAGCTTTGACCACGACACTAGTGTTAGTGTTGCCCAAAGGTACAGGGCCTTATACCGTGTATTGTGATGCTTCGCGGGTTGGGATTGATGCGGTATTGATGCAGGATGGCAAGGTCATAGCCTATGCATCTCTTCAGTTGAAGATCCACGAGAAGAATTATCCAGTTCACGACTTGGAGCTTGCAACTATTGTTCATGCCTTGAAGATTTGGAGGCACTACTTGTATGGGGTACCGTGTGAGGTATTCACTAATCACAAAAGTTTGCAATACTTATTTAAACAAAAGGAATTGAACATGACGCAAATAAGGTGGTTAGAATTGCTGAAAGACTATGATATTACTATTCTCTATCATCCGAGAAAGGCCAATGTGGTGGCCGATGCTTTGAGCCGGAAGTCGGCCAGCATGGGTAGTTTGGCCTATTTATCAGTTGGAGAGCGACCTTTGGCTTTGGATGTTCAGGAGTTAGCCAATCGATTTGTTAGATTAGAGGTGTCTGAGGGTGGCAGTGTTTTGGCCCATACCGTCGCTCGTTCTTCATTGTATGATCGTATTCGTGCCAGGCAGTATGATGATCATCATTTGTGTGCTCTTAGAGATGCGATTCGGCACAGACGTGCCAAGCAGGTCACAGTTGATGCTGAGGGAGTTTTGAGATTGCAGGGTCGTATATGTGTTTCTGATGTGGACGTCATTCGTGAGTTGATATTACAGGAGGCCCATAGTTCCCAGTATTCCATTTATCCGGGCGCCGCAAAGATGTACCAGGACTTGCGGCATCATTATTGGTGGAGTAGGATGAAGAAGGATATTGTAGCTTATGTAGCTCGGTGCTTGAATTGTCAGCAGGTTAAGTATGAGCACCAGAGACCCGGTGGTTTGATGCAGCAGATTCAGCTTCCCGAGTGGAAGTGGGAGCGTATCACCATGGACTTTGTAGTTAGACTCCCACGGACTCAGAGGATGGTTGATGCATTCTGGGTTGTTATGGATAGGCTGACTAAATCAGCGCATTTCATTCCGGTATTAGTGTCGTATTCAGCGGAGAAATTAGCAAGGATTTACATGTGAGAGATTGTTAGATTTCATGGTGTGCCCATATCGATTATATCGGACCGAGGTACTCAATTCACCTCCTATTTCTGGAGAGTATTTCAGCGAGAGTTGGGCACACAGATCGAGTTGAGCACAACATTTCATCTTCAGACGGACGGACAGTCCGAACGTACTATTTAGATTTTGGAGGATATGTTGCAGGCCTGCGTCATTGATTTTGGAGGTTCATGGGATCAATTCTTGCCTTTAGCAGAGTTTGCCTACAACAACAGTTATCAGTCGAGCATTCAGATGGCTCCGTATGAGGCGTTGTATGGTAGACGATGTCGGTCTCTGGTTGGATGGTTCGAGCCGGGAGAGGCTAGATTGTTGGGTTTTGAGCTAGTCCAGGATGCCTTGGATAAGGTGAAAATTATTCAGGATAGGCTTCGTACAGCTCAGTCCAGGCAAAAGAGTTATGCGGATCGTAGAGTTCGAGATTTGGCTTTCATGATAGGAGATCAGGTGTTTCTTCGAGTGTCGCCTATGAAGGGCGTGATGAGGTTCGGGAAGAAGGGCAAGTTGAGCCCTAGGTACATTGGTCCATTTGAGATTTTGGACAAGGTAAGAGAGGTGGCCTACAAACTTGCCTTGCCACCGCATTTATCAGTCGTACATCCGGTGTTTCATGTATCTATGCACCATAGGTATATTGCAGATCCATCTCATGTTCTTGACTTCAGCGGTGTCCATTTGGACAAGGATTTGACTTATGAGGAGGAGCCGGTAGCTATATTAGATAGGCAGGTTCGCCAGTTGAGGTCAAAGAGTTATCCTTCGGTTCGTGTTCAGTGGAGAGGTCAGCCTGTCGAGGCAGCTACTTGGGAGTCTGAGTCCGATATGAGGATTCGTTACCCCCATCTTTTTTCAGACTCAGGTACATTTCTATGTCCGTTCGAGGAAGAACGTTTGTTTTAGAGGTGGAGATTGTGATGACCCAAAAGGTCATCCTAAGTAAATTTAGCAAAATCTGTGTTTCGAGGCCCCGAAAGCCTCTGTTAATCTCACCTCAATATGCGTGCGCAGCCCCGGCGTGTAGCCGGGAAGCTTCTATGTGAAAATTTGATGAAAATGGAATTTTTGTAATAATTAAATGAATAAAGTTGACTTTGGTCAACATTTTTGGTAAACGGACCCGTGATTTGACGGTCTCGGAGGGTCCGTAGGAAAATATGGGACTTAGGCGTATGCCCGGAATCGAATTCCGAGGTCCCAAGCCCGAGAAATGAATTTTTAAAGAAAACTGTTTTCTAAAAATAATAAAGGTTTTTGAAAATGAACTTTGATGTGAAAACCGTGTTACCGGGACCGTATTATGGTTTCGGAGCCCGAAACAGGTTTAATATATGTTATGTGACTTATATGTGAAATTTGGTGTAAAACGGACTTGAAATGACGTGTTTCGGATCAAAATCGGAATAATTAAGCTTTGTGAAGTTTTAAGAAAATTCTAAGGATTTTGAGGTTTAATTCGATGATTTTGATGATATCTTGGTGATTTTAACGCTTGAATAAGTCCGTAAGATGTTTTGGGAGTCGTGTGTGTTTTTGGTTTTGAGACCCGAGGGCTCGGGTGAGTTTCGGGTAGCTAACGGGGTGAGTTAAAGTGTAAAAATCTGGTTTTTTCTTCAAGTTGCTGGTGTCCAGGTATTTACTCTATGCGAACGCACCCAGGGGGATGCGAACGCATAGAGTAAAGTTGGGTCTGGGGGATCTGGGCAAAAATGTTCAGTGCGAACGCACCTCAATGGGCTCGATTGCGGAGGGTCTAGGATTAGTACTGTGCGAATGCACAGAGGTTAGCATGGGGGCCTGGGGCTGGGTAGAATTGCCCAGTGCGATCGCACAAGGGCCTCTGCGATCGCAGAGCTTAAGTGAACCTGCCTCTATGCAATCGCACCTCATGTTCCGCGAACGCATAGAGTAATTCTTCCCAGCTATTTTTAATACCCCAAAAACAGACCCATTACGGGATTCTTCATATTTTTCACCCTCTCCTTCTTCTCCACAGCCCCTTAGCCATTTTTGAAGAGCTCCATCACTACATCCTCAGAGGTAATCAATCCTAACTCCATTCTCCTTCCATTTTCGTCCCTAACCACTAGAATCTAGGCCTAAATTCCTAAAATCAAGTAGAAAATTAGGGTTTTTGGGTAAAGTTAGGTCTTTGGGAATTTTGAGTAATTTAACCCCAATTTGGGGTCGGATTTCAAAGAAAATTATATATTCTAACTCGTGGGGGTATGGGTGATTGGGTTTTGGTCCGAGCCTCGTGTTTGGACCAAGCGGGCCCGGGGTCGAATTTTGGAATTTTTGGAAGAATGATAGGAATTGTGTATTTAGGCTATGGGATTGTGTTATCGAGTCATTATTGATATACTTAAGTTAATTATGCCTATATATTGTGGTTCCCGAGTTGAATTCAAAAGGAAAGGCGATGTTAGAAGGTTGATTGCTATATTTTGGACCCGAGGTAAGTGTCTTGCCTAACTTTGGTGAGGGAATATGTATTGTATGCTATGTGCTAAGTGTTTATCATGTTCAACTCATAGGTAAGGTGACGAGTGCCTATGCATTGTGTGTCAAGCATGACCGTGAGTCTATTTTTGATAAAAATCTTGTTATTACTTCCATGTTCGTTATATTATGAACTTGTCTCTACTTGGAAGCCGTTGTTGTTGGAAATCTTGGTTGCTGAACTTATGATATATTGGTTTGATTGAAAACCCAACTGTTGAGGATATATTTGAAATGATTGGTTATAGCTGAGACCCTTGTCGGGCACTTGTTGTGAAATTGATTGATGTTTTTCCCTTGCCGGGTGATATTGAACTGAATTTCCACTATGCACTATTCCTTGCCATTATATCTGCCATTGTTTGGTGAGGAAGACTGTAAAGCACGAAGGGTGATGCCGTACCATGATATTTGATTACATTGCATAGTGAGAGAGAGAAAGTAAAGCACGAAGGGTGATGCCGTGCCATGATATTTGATTACATTGCATAGTGAGAGAGAGAAAGTAAAGCACGAAGGGTGATGCCGTGCCATGATTTACATTGATTAATAGCACGAAGGTTAATGTCGTTCCATGATTTACATTGATTAAAAGCACGAAGGTTAATGTCGTGCCATGATTCACATTGATTACATCATGTTTTGCATAGTAAGGACGAGAGTAAAAGCACGAAGGGTGATGCCGTGCCATTATTGCATTTCTGGCATTTACAGATATTTCACTTGCAATTGTGTTAAAGCCTTTCTTGTTTACTCATATATGTCAATTTAACTGCTTCATCTCACTTGCTCCCCCTTTACTTCTCTCGTATCCCTTACTTGTCTGCTTAATTCTTGCCTTGTCTTGTCCCTGTTACCTGGTGTAGAATAGGACAGGTTATTGTTATTGTCAAGTCTAGCCTCGTTACTACTCCGGCCGAGGTTAGGCTCGGCACTTACTCAGTACATGGGGTAGGTTGTACTGATGCTACACTGCACTTCTTAATATTTTGCAGATCCCGCATCCGGACCCAGTGGACCGCATTGAGGGAGTCACCTTCAGTCCACCCAGAGCTTCAAGGTATACCCGCTGGCATTCGTGGGCCTTGGTGTCTCTCCTCCCTTTGGATTCCTTATTGTTTTATATTTTCCCCTAGTTTCAAGACAATGATGTATTTCTTTTCAGACTCTGTATTTAGCACTCTGTTTAGACAGTTCGTGAGTTGTGATACCCCGGTTTTGGGCTTATGCGACGTTATGTATCTTACTATTTCACTTTGCATTTTCAAATTTCTATTACATTTCCGCTGTTAAAATTCTAAAGTGTTTCGTTATTTTTGTTAAGACTTTTAAAGGTATTTTCTTTACTACTGTCGAATTGGGTTGCAAAAGTTAGATTACTGGTGCACATTGGCTTGTCTAGCGGGTTCAACGTTAGACGCAGTCACGGCCCGAAGGGTGGAATTTCTGGTCGTGACAATAAGATACGATTCGATTCTCGATTCTTCGATGCCCCAATCATGATGTTATTCTCGTGAGGCTAGCGGTTGGTGTGACTGAAAGGTCGTGCAAAGGTCACGTCTGCACAGTTTTCGAAAAGACATTAATTAAAAACAGCTATTGGTCGTCCATTTAGCTTCCCCAATACACTTAGATAGCCTCTATAAATACTCCAATATCTCACTCTTCAAATTTTTTACTTTCTACAACATCCTTAAGTCTTCATCAACTTCTCTCTGCACTTATCCCTTTCTTGTGCCCATTTTCTTACCGGCTTTTTCTTCTTCTTTTGAAGTTTTACAACAAAAATGGCAAAAACTTCTAAGATAGTTCCACAAAAAGAGAAGGCCTCTTCATCTTCACGCCCATCTAAAAGAAAAATGGTGGTACCTCCTCGCATTGAGGAATGTACCCCCGGGCCTTGTGATACGTCTTTCGATTTTAAGATCGACAGATCTGCTTCGGTTCTAGGACGGTGCGAACTCAAGTCTCGATATATTAGCTTAATAACCGAACTCAAGCAAGTGAAAATAGACTGTCGTTGAGGAGATGGGGTACAAGTGGAGATCCCTTCACTCGATGAGGATATTACCACTTACAAAGCAGGTTACCTAAGCGTGCACACATACCCATTCACCTTAGGTCCCGTAGATCCTTCTTTGCCTCTCCTAGATCCAGTGATTCTCGACTTCTGTCGACAATATCGGGTGATGCTTGGCCAAATTTACCCTTCCTTCTGGCGAATTGTTCACCTAACTAGGTATTTCTCGAGCAAGGTCGCGGGGATGTTTTCTACCCTCGACCATCTGATCAGGCTATACAACCCTTGACTCTATCGAGGTGGCCTGATAAAGTTACAGCGTCGATATTCGGACTCTTTCTTCGCCATCATCGATGAAGATAAAGACCGAGGGTGGATGAGCCGCTTCGTTCGAGTCAGGACCTCAGACCTAATTCTTGCTGAAAAGATGTCGTTCCCTTAGGAATGGAATATGAAACGTAAGTACATACTTCTCGAGTGTTTTTATTATTCTGATGTTCCTGCTTTCCTTTTGAACTAATCCCTCTTTAATGATGCAGCTATCGCTTGGTATCCTGGTTCGACAGCTGGCTTATACTTCCTCATACACCGAACGCTAATGGCGTGACTTAGCCAAAGGTCGATGGAAGGCCAAAAATCACAGTGAGTCTGTTATTTGCGTATATAAGTTCCTTAGAGAAAATCTCAATGTTTCCTTTGTGCAGGCCTCGAGGATGATGTTTCAATGAGGCCGCCCCCACCTGGCCAGGAAGAAACCCCAACACCCTCCAAGGATAATAAAAAAAGGGTCGTCGGTGGATTCTCCGAAGCCAAAGAAGACCAAGCTTCGAAAACCTAGGGCCAATACAATGTCCTTGTCTCAAGAAACTGTCGAGCGTCCTCGTGCTCAAGACGAAGAGGGCGAGGACGACCACCCACTGATAACTCGAAAAAGAGGAAACACAGATGCTTCGAAGGCCGCTGAATCGAAGTCTGCCGATACGGTTCAAGCTCGAGCCGATGAAATCGCTGAGGGGAGCTCGAGCAGAGTCCCCGAGTTGGCAAGTGACAAAGATGTGCCTTGTCCTAAAGGGAACTTGGCCTATAAACTTGAAGAACCCAACCCTGAGGTTCTTCGAAGGGGGGAGAACGCCCTGATAGAATCATTCAGGTTCATTGATGTGGACGAGTCTCCGCCGGGCCTGGTGTTCTATGAGGGGAAAATACAGGATGCCCAAGATATGAGGACTCCTGATGTGAGGACATCCTACGAGGATCACGACATTTTTCAGGAGTGCCTCGCTGGGATCGAGGAGGGTCCCGAACTTGACGCCTCGTTTATCTTTGAGGAGGCTGAGAAGCTTCGAAAGCAGATAAACTTATTTTGATACTTGTGTTTTGAGTTTTGATTTTTGTATCTATGACTTTCTTTTCCTTTTTATGAGAAGGCCGTGGTGCTGTACAACCAAGCCTTTTCTAAGTCTCGAGCCGAGCTTGCCCGTTTGTGAAGCTGAGCTGAGGAAGTTTATGACAAAGATGGACGAGCTCAAGTCTCTCTACACCAAAAGGGAGGGTGAAATCAGCGAGCTTCGAGATGATTTGGAGAAAGCTTCCCAAGATCGAGCCGAACTCCTCGAGAGGGTAATATAACCTCTGTGAACACCCAATTTTTGCCCCGCATGGAAATTACTCCTAAACATAATCAAAAAATAACTTTTAATGAATTTTAGGAATTTTTCTTTATTTAGTTGCATTTCATGAATGTTTAATATTTTAAAATCATAGAAAAATCATAAAAATTATCACTTTTTTCATTTCGTGTAATCTTAGGTTTAATTCGCATTTTTAGAAATTAGTTACCCTTTAATTGATAGATTAATATATAAAGATCACAAAAAATATATATTAGCTTAATCAATTAGTTTATTTAATTAGTTAAAATATTAATTAGGTCGTTTTGATAAAAGAGATTTAATTAGTAGTAAGATGACTATTTTTAAAAGATAAAATTTGCCCTTGTTTCAAATTGACCTAATTTCAGGATCCAAAATCCCAGGCCCAACCAAATTCCCCACATTACAACCCTAATCCCTATATAATAGAGACCTAATTAGACACAAAAGAGAGACCTAATGAAATAAGAAAGACGTTCCTCCCGAAGAAAAGAGAAAACGGCGTATTCCCTCTTTTCTCCATTTCCTCTTCTTCTCTCCTCATCATATTCTTCAAAGATCACACACAGAGAACAAAAGGGGAGACCTAGAAACAGAAAAAATGAGAGAAAGGAATACAGAAAAGGGGCTGAATAAAACAAAATACAAAAAAGAAGAGAGAGAGAGAGAGAGAGAGCGCGCTATAACAAGCATCAAAAACTTGCCCCTCTTCTCCTTTAAAATAGCCCAAATATCACCGAAAACCAGCTGGAAAATTCAACCTAAAAAACGCAACAAAACTGCCCTTTCCTACCATTACTTCAGCCACAAAATCACATAAACTCCCTTAGAAACAACCACCCAAATCCTGGCAAAAACGCAATCAGAATCAGTCCACAAAAACACGTAAATTCCAGTCGAGCTCGAGCTTCTCCGACGAGTTTTCTGTTCGAACTCCGGTCACGGTTCGATTTTCGTATAAATTCCAATCGGAGTTTGCTGTTTCACTTTCATTTGGCGGAGCCCTGAATATACGTTGGTTTGCTTTGGGGTTTTCTCAGTATTCAGATCTAAAAAGGATTTACTACAGTGAAAGGTCAATATTTGACTTATCTCATTTCTAATTAATGCATAACTTTGAAGTATTGTTGTTTGGATGAATTTTTTTCTTTGGTTTCATAATTCCCTCATCTTGTTGCTGCTCATAATGCTTATCATGGATTAACCTACAAAAAAAGAATTTTGAATTTGGGGATCAAAACAGTAAAAGAGTGTACGTGTTTGAGCAGAATTTATATGGTATTCACAAGTTTCTTCTTCTTGTTGGATTTGTGTGATATCGAGGTTTAGCCGTGGAAGTTTCCCTTTGCTTGGTGTTTATTTTAGTATTTTGATTTCATTTGTTGGTAGTGTTCTTTTCCAGATGGTTTTCTTATTATATGTTTAGGTTAATTGAGCAATCAATTTTATTTTATATCTATGGACCAATTTATTCGTTGTTAGCCCAATAACAATAATAAACAATTCCCATGTTGTAAATCACAGGTGCGTTTCACGTGGCGCGATTTTCAATGTATATAAAATTGTAAATTCGAATTCGGGTGTGCATTTCATGTGACTCGACCATGATTTCAAATAGTAATAAAATAAACATGTCGTAAATCGCGGGTGCATTTCATGTGGCGTGATTCGTAGGAATTTTGTTATTTTTGGAAGAATAGTAGGAATCTTATATTTAGGCTATGAGATTGTATTAATGAGTCATTATTGATGTTGATAAGTTAATTATGTCTAGATATTGTCGTTTCAGAGTTGAACTCAAAAGCAAAGGCGGTATTAGAAGCTTGAATTGCTATTCTTGGACCCGAGGTAAGTGTCTTGCCTAGCTTTGGTGAGGGAATAGGTATTGTGTGATATGTGCTATGTGTTTATCATGTTCAATGCATATGTGAGGTGTTGAGTACCTATGCATTGTGTGCCAAGCATGCCCGTGAGTCTATTTTGATGAAATTCTTGTTATTACTCCCATATTCATTATATTGTGAAACTGTCTCTACTTGGAAGTTGATTGTTGTTGAAAATCCTTGTTGATAGACTTGTGATGTGAATGGTTCGATTGAGAGCCCAATTGTAAAGGATATACCTGAACAGTGTGGTTATAGCTGAGACCCTTGCCGGGCAATTGTTATGATATTGACTGATAGTATTCCCCTTAATGGGTGATTATGACTTGTGTTTTCCACTATGTTGCATCCCTTGCGATTTTGATAATTGTCATTGTTATGGTGAGGAAGAGTGTAAAGCACGAAGGGTGATGTCTTGCCATGATTTACATTGATTACATCGTATATTGCATAGTGAGGAAGAGAGTAAAAGCACGAAGGGTGATGCCGTGCCATGATTGATATTGATTACACCATATATTGCATAATGAGGAAGAGAGTAAAAGCACGAAGGGTGATGCCGTGCCATGATTGATATTGATTACACCATATATTGCATAATGAGGAAGAGAGTAAAAGCACGAAGGGTGATGTCGTGCCATGATTCTTATCATTGATTATATTTTACATCGCATTGTGAGGAAAAGAGTAAAAGCACGAAGGGTGATGTCGTGTCATTATTTACATTGCTGGTATTTATACTTGTTACGTTAGCATTCTTGTTAACTTGCCTTTCTCGTTTGCTCGATGTGTTTAATTAACTGCTTTATCTCACTTGTTACCCCCCATTAACTGCTCCCGTGTCCTATGTTTATCTGCTTATCTCTTGCCATTTTCCATGTTATATGTTGTAGAGTAGAACAGGTTAATGTGCGTTGTCAGGTCTAGCCTCGTCACTACTTCGGACGAGGTTAGGCTCGGCACTTACTCAGTACATGGGGTAGGTTGTACTGATGCTACACCTGTACTTCTTTATGTTGTGCAGATCCCACAGCCGGACCCAGTGGACATCGTTAAAGGGAGTATCCTTCAGTCCACCTCGGAGATTGCAAGGTAGACCCGCAGACGTTCGTGGGCCTTGACGTCTCCTCTATCCCTTTTTCTTCCTTCCTGTCTTTTTCATGTATTTCCAAAGATAGTTGTATACAGTTATTGTTCAGCCCCTTGTTTGTAGTAATCTTTTAGTATGTCTGTGAGTTAGTGATTCCACATTCGGGGATTGTTACAACATATTGTATTTGTTTTCTATCACTTAGTCCTATTTTTATCTATTTTCGCTGTTAAAATTTGTAAACTATTTTTGGTTAATTCTGTTAATTCGGTGTTATTATGTTAGTTTAACTGTACACGTTGGCTTGTCTAGCGGGTTCAACATTAGACGCAGTCACGGCCTGAAGGTGGGATTTTGGGTCGTGACAGTATACGATTCCCTGGTCTCGTTTTCCAACATAGGGTCTCCACTCCCTAGTTGATTCCAACATAGGATATACAATACCTAGTTGATTTTATTTTCCAACATAAGGTATACACTCCCTAGTTGATGCCAACATAGGGTATACACTCCCTAGTTGATGATTTTCCAACATAGGGACTCCACTCCCTAGTTGATGCCATTATAACTCGATGTCGACATAACTCGATGCCAACATAGGGTCTCCATTCCCTAGTTGATGTCGGCATAACCCGACAAATCTCATTTCCAGACACCGGCATAACCCGGTGATCTTTTCCTGACGACAGCATAACCTGTCAATTCTCTTCCAACATAGGGTCTCCAACCCCTAGTTGATTTTACCTTTGGGCATAGGGTATCCACTCCCTAGTCTACAATAACTCCGGGTGCACTGTTCCCGGCTTTTCATTGCTTTCAATAATAAAGTAGCATAGATTTCGTTACAATAACTTACGAATTTTCCTAGTGAAAACTAGGGCAGAAAATTTCGTTCGTTTGTTTTGATTTTGCGCAGGTTACATTTTTAGGACAATGGACTCAAGACGACCAAAAACAGGAAGTTTTGATCCAGAATAAAAGAAAATAAGAAAAAGAGAAAGCCAAACCCAAGGTGCAAAAGCAAAAATGGTGTAGACTGCTCAAGACAGATTGAAGTCAAGAGCTACGCATGCCCTTTCTGGATCCGAAAAGCTGAAGAAGATTGAACCAGCACATACAGCTAACAAGCATCAAAATTCAGATCAGCGTCTGCGTGAAGAAACAACCAAGACTCAAGATCAAGCTTCAGAAGACTTGTAGATAGAAATTTTGTAACTCGCAGCTAATAGGCTAGTTTAGTATTTTTCATTTTGATTTTGGTGTAATAAGGAGCTCAGCAAGCAGTAAGCAGCAGCAACATCAGTGAAATCATAGCTTCCCGGTAATCACAGCTACCAAAAACTTCTAGAACTACACTGACCTGATTCCTTTATAGCGAAGGATATGTAGGCAACCTCCGAAGCAAGGTTCGGTCAAACCTATTTCAAAATGCTTTCAAATGGAGTACCAAACGGGCAAAAATTGCTCATGGTTGCTCACTTTATCTTTGCCCGAAAACCCTTCATGTTCTCGAGCAAAGAGGGGCAGCTGTGAACACTCAATTTTTGCTCTGCATGGAAATTACTCCTAAACATAATCAAAAATAACTTTTAATGAATTTTAGGAATTTTTCTTTATTTAGTTGCCTTTCATGCATGTTTAATATTTTCAAATCATAGAAAAATCCTAAAAATTATCACATTTTTTCATTTCATGTAATCTTAGGTTTAATTCACATTTTTAGAAATTAATTGCCCTTTAATTGATAGATTAATATATAAAGATCACAAAAAATATACATTAGCTTAATCAATTAATTTATTTAATTAGTTAAAATTTTAATTAGGTCGTTTTGATAAAAGAAATTTAATTAATAGTAAGATGACTATTTTTTAAAGATAAAATTTGCCCTTGTTTCAAATTGACCTAATTTCAGGGCCCAAAATCCCAGGCACAACAAAATTCCCCACCTTACAACCCTAATCCCCTTCTCTATATAATAGAGACCTAATTAGACACAAAAGAGAGACCTAATGAAATAAAAAAGACCTTCCTCCCGAATAAAAGAGAAAACGGCGTATTCCCTCTTTTCTCCATTCCCTCTGCTTCTCTCCTCATCATCTTCTTCGAAGATCACACACACAGAACAAAAGGGGAGACCTGGAAACAGAAAAAATGAGAGAAAGGAATACAGAAAAGGGGCTGAATAAAACAAAATACAAAAAAAGAGAGAGAGCGCTATAACAAGCATCAAAAACTTGCCCCTCTTCTCTCTTAAAATAGCCCAAATATCACTGAAAACCAGCTGGAAAATTCCAGCTAAAAAACGCAACAAAACTGCCCTTTCCTACCATTACTTCAGCCACAAAATCACATAAACTCCCTTAGAAACAACCACCAAAATCCTGGCAAAAACGCAATCAGAATCAGTCCACAAAAACACGCAAATTCCAGTCGAGCTCGAGCTTCTCCGACGAGTTTTCTGTTCGAACTCCGGTCACGATTCGATTTTCGTATAAATTCCAATCGGAGTTTTTCTTGCACTTTCATTTGGAGGAGCCCTGAATATACGTTGGTTTGATTTGGGGTTTTCTCAATACTCAGTGAAAGGTCAATTTTTGACTTATCCCATTTCTAATTAATGCATAACTTTGAAGTATTGTTTGGATGAATTTTTTCCTTTGGTTTCATAATTCCCTCATCTTGTTGCTGCTCATAATGCTTATCATGGATTAACCTACTAAAAAGGAATTTTGAATTTGGGGATCAAAACAGTAAAAGAGTGTACGTGTTTGAGCAGAATTTATATGGTATTCACAAGTTGCTATTTCTTGTTGGATTTGTATGATATCGAGGTTTAGCCGTGGAAGTTTTCCTTTGCTTGGTGTTTATTTTAGTATTTTGATTTCATTTGTTGGTAGTATTCTTTTCCATATGGTTTTCTTATTATATGTTTAGGTTAATTGAGCAATCAATTTCTTTTATATCTATGGACCAATTTATTCGTTGTTAGCCCAATAACAATAATAAACAATTCACATATTGTAAATTACGGATGCGTTTCACGTGGAGCGATTTTCAATGTATATAAAATTGTAAATTCGAATTTGGGTGTGCATTTAATGTGACTCGACCATGATTTCAAATAGTAATAAAATAAACATGTCGTAAATCGCGGGTGCATTTCATGTGGCGTGATTCGCAGCATCTACCCAAAACGACAAATGTACGACATCATGACTTGTTCTAAAATAATCTCATAAATATTTAAAAGTGGTATAAAAGCAATAATGCACGGAAGGTTTTAAAACATGTAATTAATTAGATAATTAGGCCAATTATTAATAGTTAAGCGACCGTGCTAGAACCACGGAATTCGTGAGTGCCTAACACCTTCTCCCGGGTTAACAGAATTTCTTACCCGGTCTTCTGGTTCGCAGACTTTTAACAGAGTCAAACTTCCTCGATTTGGGATTTAAAATAAACCGTTGACTTGGGACACCGTATAATTATCTCAAGTGGCGACTCTGAAAATAAATCAATAAATCCCAAAATCGAATAATGTCACTTAAATTGGAAAAACTCCCTAATCCCACCCTTACCGGAGGAAAAAGGAGGTGTGACAACCTCCATGCACTTGTCTTGTGTTTTACTCATTTTAATGTCTAACACATTTATTTTCGTAGTTCGAGCAGAAGGCCGACCTAGTGGGGAAACTACGGGAGGAGCTTAAAATCGAAGAGGCAGAAACCCTTGGGTGGAGGCAGCATATGGATCACTTGGCCTCCGAGAAGGACACTCTTCGGGAACAGATGGCCTTCGCCGAGAGCCAGCTTTGGGGTGCAAAAGAGGAGAGCCGTAAACTCAAGGAACTCCGAACGAAGACGACCGCTAAATTTGCTAAGGACAAGTCCGAAGTCGATGCATTTGTGTCCTCATATCGGGTTGATGCTGACGTTGCCAATGCTCGGGCTCGAGAGATATCTACAGTAGCCGAGCTCAAGTTAATTTGTGCCATCAATCACGCTCGGCTGGAGTCTCAACGGCAAACTCTTGAGGAGGTGCATGCCAAAGGCTTTGACCTTTCTGCAATAATTGAGAAGGTGAAGGATTTGGAAGAAGAGGAAAATGCATTGATCTCTACTGACGAGGATTTCGCTAGTGGATTCGAAAGTGGGGGAGACTAAGACGAAGTCCTCGAGGAGAAAGAGGCCCCCGAAGATCGGGCTGCCAAAGGTTAGGCTGCCGAAGATGTAGCTCCTGTGGATACTGCCTCTGATAGTAGATTAGGTTCTTTTTCTTTCTTTTGTGTAAGGGTCCCATGTGGGAGTTTTGCAAATGCACTTTTGTTTCATCTGTATAAAGAACTTATTTGCTTCATCCTCATTTCATGTTAAGTTCTGCTTTGTCGAAATTTGGTGTTGTAGGCAATCTGTCCGATTTTTGGACTTAGAATATAATACCATTGGGCTTTGTGTTTGATCGGCGATTGATAATAGGCTATCCCTTAAGGTTCAATATTCGACCTAAGCTTTAAGTGGGTTCGACGTTAGCTCGGGGTGAAGGGACTTTTGAGCCCGAGCTAAATAAGGTCTCGAGCACGGTGTGCTTCACCCTTTAAACTCTTTAAATATTGGCCCTTAGGCTTTTAAATATCGGCCCTTAGGCTCTTTAGGTTGGCCCTTAGGCTCTTTTAGGTTGTCCCTTAGGCTCTTTTGGTAGGGCCAATTCGACCTTTAAAGTGGCTATAGTTTTTCCCTCATTCCGGCTAAAAGACTTAGTAAAAAATTTGATATGCCTTAGCATGTGTTTTATGTACTCATTGGATTTTTCGAAGGTTCGATCGTTTGAAACCTTATTGTGCAAATAATTGAATACCTTTTGAGGTTTTTTCGAGGGCTGATATTATCGAAGCCCCTGAATTATTCGAGGGCTGATTTTATCGAAGCCCTTTATCATTTGCTTTTGCAAAGGGTATACTGATTTAATCGATTTTTTGAAGTGTTAGAAGGCATTTAGTTTTATGGCGGAAGTCGGACGTCTCTGAGCCGCATGATTTCGACTGTAGCCCTTTTATATGACCATAGTCTTTTTCTATGGTCGTAGCCTTTAGTACACGAGTATGATGGCCTTGGCCTTCATATCAAGGGGATTCCTCTTTGAGGTCTTATGCGTTTGAGTATGCCTCTTTGAGGTCTTATGAATTCGAGTATGCCACTTTAAGGTCTTATAAGTTTGAGTGCTCGATGACTCGATGTGTTGATTGTCGATGACAGTCCCCGAGTAATCTGGGTGCGTTTGCGTTCTGGCCCTCGGGCCGTTTATTGTAGAATTATAAGCATGAAGTTTCGTGTAATAGTAGATTTCTCTTGAGACACAATGTGTTCTGATATAATAACAATGCTTCTTTGAATAGTTGATGCATGCGTACATGTTTTGCCGTTGGGGGCTCGACTGCTCTACATGGACACAGTTCATTTGACCGTTTGGCCAATTACATCATTTTCCTATTGAGGCCCTATTGACATGAATTGTTTTCTTCGAAAATGCATCCTCCGAGGGTGATGCCCCCCAGTATTTGAGGTTGATTTAAAAGAAGCCTGGAATACTTGTTGAATTTTCCTTAGGTATCATATAAGTGATGACTCGTTAAAAACCTTGCCGGTAAAACCCATTTGGGATAAAAATCGATCTAAGGGGAAAAGAGTGCAACTCATGGTTTAAAACCCAAGGTCTTCGAGCTGGAGGGTGCTTCGATGTTCCCAATCAAACACCTGCAAGGAGTTACTTTTAAATAGAAATGAAAAAAAAGGGAGAAGGTCATACCTCAGCAATAATAGCGTTTGAGCAATTATATATTCCAATTGTTTGATAGTTGCTAGCCTTCAATTGTGCTAAGTTTGTAGGATTATTTCCCTAAGACTCTGAGGACACGGTACGGTCCTTCCCAATTGGGCCTAGTTTCCCTTTGTTTGGATATCGAGTATTTAGGGTGACTTTCCTTAGAATTAAGCCCCGAATCATATATAGCAAAGGTTCTTCCTTCTGTTGTAATACCTCTCGATCCTTTGCTTTTGAGTGGCCATTCGAACTTATGTGGCTTCACGTTTCTCATTTAGTAGCTCGAGAGAAGTGTTTATGGACTCGTGGTTCGAGCCCTCGGTGGTATGCTGAAATCTGACGCTAGGTTCCCCGACCTCGAATATGATCAATGCTTCAGACACGTATACCAAAGAAAATGAGGTTTCCCCCGTTCTTGACTTCGACGTCGTTCGATATGCCATAGCATCTCGGGCAATACTTCTCTCCATTTCCCCTTTGCATCATCTAAATTTTTCTTTAAGTTTTGAATGATGGTTTTGTTTGTGGACTCGGCCTGGCCATTTGTGCTCGGGTGATAGGGCATTGATAGAATCCTTTTGATTTTATGGTCCTCGAGGAATTTTGTCACTTTGCTACCGATGAACTGTTTCCCATTGTCGCATACTATTTTGGCCGGTATCTCGAACCGACATACGATGTGGTCCCATATGAAGTCGATGACCTCTTTTTCTCTTATTTTCTCGAAAGCCTGCGCTTCTACCCATTTTGAAAAGTAGTCAGTCATAAATAAAATAAATTAGCTTTACCTGGCGCTGTTGGTAGCGGGCCGACGATGTCCATCCCCAACTTCATGAATGGCCACGGGGATAGGACCGAATGGAGTTGTTCACCGGGTTAATGGATCAACGGTGCAAACCTTTGGCATTTATCACACCTTCGAACGAACTCCTTTGTATCCCTTTCCATGCTATCCCAGTAATACCCTTCTCTGATCACCTTGCGAACCAAAGAGTCGGTACCAGAATGGTTCCCACAAGTGCCTTCGTAGATTTCTCTTAGTACATAATTGGTGTCCCCCGGTCCCAAGCACACCGCCAGTGGTCCATCAAAGGTCCTTCTATATAATGTTCCATTTTCGTCGAGCGAGAATCGGGCTGCTTTGGCTCGAATAGCTCTTGTTTCTTTTGGGTCCGAGGGGCATTTCCCATGATTTAAGTATTCGAATTACTTGTTCCTCCAATCGTACGTCAAATTTGTTGAATTAATTTATGCATGGTCTTCTTCAACCACCGACCTCGACAATTTAATGACAGTCCCCGGGACAATATCATTTTCTTCAACCGATGACCCCAGATTTGCGAGTGCATCGATCTTGCTATTCTGTTCTCGAGGTACATTGACCTATGTCAATTCCTTGAAGCGATGAAATGTCACTTGAAGTTTGTCTAAGTACCTTTGCATTCTATCTTCTCGAACCTCGAAGCTCCCGTTTACTTGGTTTACTACCAAAAGAGAGTCACATTTGGCCTCAATGACCTCTGCTCCCAGGCCCTTGGCTAGTTCGAGACCTGCAATCATGGCCTCATACTCGGCCTCATTGTTATTTAATTTAGATGTTTTGATAGATTGCCTATTGATATTGCCCATAGGCGGTTTTAAAATAATGTCGAGCCTGGACCCTTTCACATTCGAGGCACCATCTGTGAAAAGGGTCTACACCCCCGATGATGTACCCCTTTTTAGCAAGAGTTCCTTTTCTACTTCGGGTACGAGGGCAGGCGTAAAATCGGCCATGAAGTCTTTCAAAATTTGAGATTTGATTGTCGTTCGGGGTTGATATTCGATATCATACCCTCCGAGTTCGATGGCCCATTTGTCCAATCGACTCGATAACTCGGGTTTATGAAAGATATTTCGAAGTGGATGTGTAGTCAATACACATATGGGATGACATTGAAATATGGCTTTAACTTCCTAGATGCGCTTATTATTGCAAGAGCTAACTTTTCTAAATACAGGTACCTAGCTTTCGCATCTAATAGGGTCCGACTTACATAATAGATAGGAAATTGCGTACCCTGTTCTTCTCAAACCTACACGTCACTTACCGCTATCTCGGACAAGGCTAAATATAAGTAGAGTTTTTCATCATCCTTCGAAGTATGGAGCAAGGGTGGTCTCGAGAGATACCATTTTAATTCTTCTAAAGCTTTTTGGCACTCCAAAGTCCATGCGAAGTTGTTCTTCTTCTTGAGTAGGGAAAAGAAATGATGACTCCGATCTGATGACCTCGAGATAAATCAGCCTAGGGAAGTTATCCGTCCGGTTAGCCGTTGTACGACTTTCACATTATTTACGATGGTGATTTCCTCGATGGATTTGATTTTATCGGGGTGGTCTAGATCCCCCTGTTCGACACCATGAAACCTAATAACTTTCTCGAGCCGACTCCAAAGGCGCATTTCTCGAGGTTGAGTTTCATGTTGTACTTTCGTAAGATATCGAACGTTGCCTGCAAATGAGTCAAATGGTCCTCTGCGCGCAGGGACTTAACTATTATGTCATCAATGTAAACTTCCATAGATTTTCCTATCGGATATTCGAACATTTTATTAACTATGCGTTGATATGTAGCTCCTGCATTTTTAGCCCGAATGGAATTACATATAGCAATACGTACCATACTTCGTGATAAACGAAGTCTTTTCCTAGTCCTCCGGGTTCATTTGAATTTGATTGTACCCAGAGTAGGCATCGAGAGAGGTAAGGATCTCGTGGTCGTCCATAGCATCGATCAAATATTTGTAGTCTACACACATTCTAAGTTTGTTTCCCTTTTTAGGGACTACCACTATGTTAGCTAGCCACTCGGGATATTTTACTTCCCTAATAGGTCCTACCTTGAAACGTTTGGTTACCTCGTCTTTGATGAATGTGTGCTTTACCTCGGATTGAGGCCTCCTATTTTGCTTCACCGGTTTAAATTTGGGATCGACACTTAGTCGCTGGATGGTTATCTCCAGTGGGATCCTTGTCATATCTAAGTGGGACCAAGCAAAGCAATCAATGTTATCGAAAAGGAATTGAATGAGTTTTTTCCTGAGTTCGGGAGTTAATCCCGTCCCCAGGTATACCTTTCGTTCCGGCAGGTATTCGACCAATATCACCTGCTCGAGCTCCTCGATCGTGGACTTCGTCGCATCTAACTCCTCGGGGGCGACGAAGGCTCGAGGGGTAAGGAAATCGTTTTCTTCTTCCTCGATCATCTTATCCTCGATCACCTATTCCTCGGGCTCAGTCCAAAACATGTGCTGTGATTTCTATTTGGCTATCTATTTGTCCTTGAAGCTCCACTTTCCCAATGTGTATGGCGTTGATATTGGCGCCAAATCATGGAGTACAAACATCTCCTTAGCTGCATGCTACTCCCCATATACCGTTTTCACGCCATCTTTTGGTGGGAATTTCATCATTTGATGAAGGGTTGATGGCATTGCCATCGTGCTGTGGATCCAAGGCCTTTCCAGCAAAGCATTATACCTCATGTCTCCTTTGATGACATGAAAATTTGTGTCATGTATGGTTCTGGCCACATTGACTGGGAGGATGATCTCCCCCTTTGTTGTTTTACTTGTCAAGTTGAAGCCATTCAAGACTCGAGATGCCGGTATGATTTGGTCGAGCATCCCGAGCTGCTCCACGACCCTCTATCTGATTATATTTGCTGAGCTACCTGGATCCACGAGAATACGTTTTACTTGAACTTTATTTAAAAGAATAGAAATTACAATGCATCATTGTGAGGCTGAGATAAGCCCTCGGTGTCTTCCTCGTTGAATGTGAGGGTTTCCTCGGGCATGCAGTCCCGAGTCCGCTTCTCCCGTGTGATTGATACTTTGGTGTGTTTGAATACGGGTCCCTGTGGGACGTCAACTCCGTCGATGATCATGTGAATGACATGTTGAGGTTCTTCTAATTCATTCTTCTTTTTTGTGTCTCTTTCTCGGAAATGGCTCTTGGCCCGGTCACTGAGAAATTTCCAAAGGTGCCCCTCGTTGAACAATGGGGCTACCTCTTCTCTAAGTTGTTTGAAATCCTCGGTCCTATGCCAATGAGTACCATGATACTTGCACATAAAGTTGGGGTTCCTCTGAGAAGGATCAGTCTGTATAGGCTTAGGCCATCTGGTATCTCTAATTTTGCCAATGGCTGAGATGATACCCGAGGCATTGATGTTGATGTTGTATTATGACAATCAGGGTGCCTCCACCGCTCCTGAGTGCCTATCGAACCCGATCTTGCTCATGAGTCCCCGAGAATTCTGACCTTGATCTGCTCTTCGATCTTTCCAAGCTATGTTACGCCCCGAAGTGTTCCTTCGGTCTTTGACATATGGCTGATATCTTTCCTTGTTCGACCTTGGTTCCCTATCTGCATCTCTCGACTCATTTGCTATCAATATGCTTGGATAAACCGAGCCCAAGGGGGATCCCAAATGGTCATCTTCGACCATAATCTTTGACTGGTACATGTTATGTACATCTGCCCAAGTCACGGAGGGGTACTCGATTTATCCCCTGAGTGAAAGCTTGTACATCCCAGTCATCGGAGACTGGTGATAACTCCATTCGTTCCAACTGGAACAGGGATACAAATTCCCTCAACATCTCGTTCTCCCTTTGCTTGATTTTGAATACATCTAACTTCTTTGTTTCAACCTTTATGGCACCAACATGTGCCTTTACAAACGTATCCGCCAACATGGCAAAGGAATCAATAGAATTCGGGGGAAGGTTATGGTACCAAATCATGGCCCCTTTAGATAAAGTTACCCCGAACGTTTTTAGCAAAACAGACTCGATCTCATCGTCTTCCAAATCATTTCCTTTTATACCACAAGTATATGTGGTGATGTGCTCATTAGGATCGGTGGTCCCATTGTATTTGAGGATGTCTGGCATCCGAAACTTCTTCGAAATGGGATTCGGGGCCACACCCGAGGGAAAAGGTTTTTGTACGAACTTCTTTGAATCAAGTCCTTTCAAAATTGGAGGTGCTCCCGGTATTTGATCAACCCTCGAGTTGTAAGTTTCCACCTTCTTATCGTTGTCCTCGATTCATTTTTATCCCGACTCGATCCTCTTTGTGAGTTCTTCTAGCATTCTTATGACGGTAGGGTTAACTCCCGACCCATTGTTGCTCGACCTCTCCGAGGCTGGTTCTGCACGATGAGTAATTTCTGGTCCTGCCACGCTCGGAATCATTTGCTGAATTTGCAACTGAGCGATGGCAACCTGTTGTGCTGGTAACATTTCAAAAATCACTTATAGACTGACTTCTCTTTCTCCTCGAGCATGTTCCCTTTGGGCATCGGGACGGTCCTCTCCGCATACACTGCCTTCAATATCAATGCCCAATTCGACGTTCAAAGCAATGTGTGAACCAACATCGACTAGGTTAGGTGCTGGTGCTACCCCAGAGTTGAGCGGTGGCACATCGTTCCCTGAAGCTGTTGCATTATTTTCTCCGTGGAATTTGAGGCCGTCGTTACCATGTACTGGTGCGTTTGCTAAGTTTGACATATTTTAGCTGGAAATCAAAGAATCTTTGACAAGAAAAAGTGTGAAGAATAACGTGTTATCAGAAAATTAGCACTGAAATAATCACTATTATCTTTATCCCCACGGTGGACGACTGTTTACCTCGAAAAATGCGAGTAATAATTAAATTTGGTTTGTGGTTTTAAATATACGTGATCTATTTCAATACTAGTGAATAAACAAGTAATATTAAGTATAAGTGAGAAGAATTAATGAACAAAACCAGTGTTGCTATTGCAATAGGGACCTCGATCTCGATATTCTCGGGAGCCTTGAGGTGGGTTGAAAATAATAAAGCAAGAACAATAAAGTGAGAGCAATAAAGCTGAAAAACAATTCTGGAGCACAATAAACGAGAAAAGTAAGATAGCATATTCTTTAGCCAGTAGTGAGGTGATCTTTACAAATGATTGGGGTCCCCTTTATATAGCAGGGAAAACCCCTAACATAGTACATTTCTAATTATGGTAAAGGATCCTATTGGTACGGATGTATAACAACCTAGTACGGATTTGTACTAATTCGTAGAAATCTTATCCCAAAATTTATGCCTTGATCTTTATGCTTTTGAGAGATTCCTGCTCTTTCTTGAGTGCCATCAAAATGGTACTGTCTCGAGGTAAACCGTACCAGTCCCTCGTTTTGATCCCTGGAGGTGTGCACTTTCCAGCCGGGCTCGACCCCTACTTCGAGTCGCCCGAACTCGAGCTTGAGGCAATTTAGGACTTCAAAATCGGAATTCTTGATTTTGACCGTATACAACATGTTACTGGATTTCACGGTGAGGGGATTTTTTCCGATTTGGTATCTACCTCCCTTATTTAGTTTCTTTTCCAATCTGGTTATATTAGATGAAGTGAGGATTGATTTGGGTTTTTACTGATGGAAGGTTTGTTTGATGGTTGTGTCTGACTACTGAGGTGCAAAGAGAAGAAAAAGAGAGTGATGGTGGTCCTTTGTTATGGTGAGTAACGGTAAATAGGTGGTGAGTAAGAAGATAGTGGTGGCTAGGGTGGTAGGGAGAGGAGGAGGAAAGTCAAGGGTGGGTGATAGTGATAGAGTGAGAGGGAGAAGGTTTGTGGTGGTGGAAGAAGTAGGTAGAAGAAGCAGCGGCGGAACGATGGCGGTAGCAATGGCAGAAGGGTAGTGAAACTTAGTTATTTAAGAAAAAATTAAAAATATATATATTAGGATCCAATTCACGCGCCTAAGGAAAGTAATGAATTTTCTTTTGCCATGTGAGCACGTAATTTTTCATTTTGCAATGTTCCAAAGTTTTTAATTATTTTTGTTAAGTTGTAGGAATTTTGTTTACTTATTTCTGTAACCATCTCAATTTCTTTCGTTTGCGTTACATTTCTAGGATTTTCAAGGATTAATTGGGCTGGAATTATCCTATTTTTACTGTTGTTTCGTTCACAACTGTTGTTGAGCTCTATTCACCTTTGTTCTCCGTTTATTTGGCTTGTTACAAGTCCTATTTTCAAAGCATTAGGTACACATACCAAACCTGTAATTGTTTCCTCAATAAGATAATTTGAGTATTAATAAATTATAATTCTGCTGTTGTTTTTCTGTTATTGTTTTCATATGATAATTTCCTCATTAGGTCTAAGTTTAATTTGTCCATGCTCAAACTATGTGTGATCTAATAAGCTCGAAAACTCACCTCTGATAATCAAAATCGATTATGCTTTTCAACTTAGTCATGAGCAATGACTAGTATTTTTTTGAATCACCAACTCGTTTATGATGCTGCTTTGTTTCTTATAGTTGTAATCCTTTATGGATTCACAGGAGATAGGAGTAGAGACTGTTGGTGGTAGAATTTGCAAAAGAAAATTGAGGAAGAATAACATAGGGAAAAATTAAAAAATGTAATGATTGGAAGAGGGAATGATTATCTGCAAGGTATTTACCGTCAAGTTTGTAATTCGTGATTTTTTTTTTCTAATTTCAAAAGTTCTAGATAAGTTATTATTGAAAAGCAACTGTGATTATAGATGTTAAAAGTAGCAGTTAGTGTAATGATTCAATCCTATGATCTAAGATCATGTTAAATAGGAATGGATATTAATATTAATCATGTAACTGTATTTGTTTGTGTTTATGCATGCTTATGCGTGTAATGAGTCATGTTTGTATGTTTGTGATGTTGGTAGGCCTTTGCTCTTCCGAAATTTTGGGCCTTGCATTTGCCTGTATGAGCTCTCTATGGGATGAGAGTTTGGAATAGACTCCGACCTAATAGTTGTGTTGGCCCAACACCTGAAGGCCTACAATGACTTACAACCTTGTTTGGGAGCGGCTGATCACTTCCAGAAGGGCCCAAACGCCCTGGTCTTTATTTTTAGCCCACATCTGCTTACTTGACCTGTTGGAGGCTAGTGTGAGAACTTAATTGAGTTCAGTACATAACTTTATTATCCATTATTAATCAACACAAAATCAATTAATTAAATATAGTCAAATCTCCAAGTCATTATTGATTATATAATGTGAATTTTCTTAACTATTTTATATTACAATTCAAGTTCTACCCACCATACTGTCCTACGATGCTCCTACACCTCAGGAACTAGTCTTTTTTATTAAAAAAAGTTCTATACTTGATCCCTAATAAATTCATAACTTTCGTTAAGGTTCGACCAATTTTTATTCATAAGTTTAGTTCTGTATATACTTGATCCCCAATAAATTCATAACTTTGGATCTTCACAAATATTTCAAATCTTTGGAAAAAAAGACAACTTACGAACTAAAAATTTGTGTTTGAGCATGCACCTTGATCCTTAACTTCAAATAATTTAATAAATAAATATGTTATAAATCGCGGGTGTATTTCACGTGGCGTGGTTTGAAATGTGTACAAAACAGCGAGTATATGATAACGTAGCTTGTTTTAGATAAATTCCATAATTACTTAAAACATACAATTTAAAGCGTAAAAGGTAAAACACACATAGATTTTAAAATATATAATATTTCAGATAGTTTTCTTGGCGTAACTGGTAAATTTGATGTCATGTGACCATGTCTCGGGTTCAAGCCGTTGAAACAACCTCTTGTAAAAATGTACGGTAAGGTTGCGTACAATAGATCCTTATGGTCCGGTCCTTTCCCGGACCCTGCACATAATGGGAGCTTAATGCATCGAGCTGCCCTTTTAATATTCAGATAATTTAAGCCAAGTGTAATTGATAAAACTACTGCGCTAAAGCAAAGAAACCCGAAAGTTTCCCACGCCCTCTCCCGGGTTAACAGAATTTCTTACCCGATCTTATGTGCTTCACATACTTAAATAGAGTAAAACATTTCTTGAATTGGGATTTAAAATAAACCGATGACTTGGAACACTGTAAATCAATTATTCTGAGTGACGAGTCTTACAAAATAAATAAATCAATCCCTTTTTAATGATGTCACTTAAATTAAAAAAACTATTTTATTTCGATAATCACCCGAAAAAGGAATTGTGACAGCTTGGGAGACTCTGTTGGGGAACGAACCCAGAATATCTGGTTCACGGTTCAAAATTCGAGCTTAGAATACTTTATAATTGGCTACTTGTGATTTTCTGATATTAAATGTTTGAGCATAATGTGCTAATTGGCGCTCTTTTACTGCTTTCATATTGTGTGAACTGTACATAAAACTGCTACCCCGCCCTTATTCTCTCTAAGTCTTTTACATCTTATAGGAGCGCAAGTACGTGTGGCTCTTTTTTGTTAGAAGTGTCACATCCCTAATTTTCGAACCAGGATCCGACTTGTTGCAAAGTCGATGGATCTTATGTATTTTCTATATACCGCCCCACTACCAGCTCAAGTAGTCCGCTCGGGTAAGCCAAATCGAAAACTTCACACATTTTAGGATTTAATCCTAGAAGAACATAGCCTCATGCCAGATTCATAGTAGGCACGCTTGTTTTCATTACATGCATTTGACTTAGGGGACTCAACACAGAGCTTGGGCTCATCTAGGACAGGTGTACCCAAAATTAAAAGGTTACCCCGATGCATCTTACGTGCAACTTGTGCATTTGTTTGATTCAGTTTGCATGTTAACAAGATTCTAGAATAGGAAATGAAAATTGAGAAAAACTAGAGATAGAGAGAGAGAAAGAGAAAAGAAAGAAAACGAAGTTCATCCGGTTCCTATTAATCCCGATATTTGAAAAAGAAGAACCCAAAAACCCTGTCAATTTTTATCCGAAAGAATCTTCCAATATGAGCCGGTTTTCCAAAATGTTCCTCCTGTTTTAAAAGAAACATACCGAACTACGCGGGTATGATTCTTACTGGCCCTGAGATACCTAGGTAACCTTTATCGGCCTTGGCAACACTTTTGCAAAAATAACCCGAAAAAGAGAATCTGAAAAAAAATTCAAAATATGATCATACCCCAAGCCTTTCTTGTCGAGATAACCTTAAGGTATTCTCCCGGGACTCTGGAAGGCTATTTTTGCAAGAATAGCCACAAGTTGACCAAAGTGAGTCCTTTTCCCCCCAAATCCACACCATTTGGCAAACACAACCGTAAAAACTTTCCTCAAGTGCAGAAGGGCTGTATTTAAAAAAAATAACCCTATTTTTTTGTCATTATTTTTCATTAAAATAAAATTTTCAAATTAGCCGCCCCTATTTGAAAATCTTGTCGGGGTTTTGACCCATTTTGTCATAATTTTTGTGCAGAATGAGCATTATTCAGAGTCTACCTTTTTGGGTTATAGATGAGGTTCCCTTGAGACTCCAGATGTGGTGGACTAGGAAAGGTGGGCCAGATTTTCGTGGCCAAGGTACTAGGTTGTCTCACATGTTTGTTAAATATTAAACCCAGGGGCGATCTTATAGAGGCACTGGTTCCTTTTCGGGACCCGACATATAACGTTTTCTACTTCTGGAATTTTGAGTTGACCATATACGTTAAAGGAGATATCAGGTTATGCTGGATCTGACAGAGATCGTAGACATCAGTACCCAGTAGCCCCAAGAGTTGTTACCCCCACAAGTTTTTGGATCTCTTGAGCATCAGCTGACAGGTAAAAAGTGCAAGTTTGGTTGAAGGGTTCTATTCCTTCCATTTCTTATACATTCGATATGGGGACCCTAAGGGATTTTAGGCTCAGGATGCTGGTTTTTGCAACCAAGGAAAGAAAAATAAGTGGGATTCACGTAGAGGCTTCGCTTTCACAGTTGCATTTTTAGTCTCTCTGTTGTTTCCAAGGAAGAACAGACACATAGATTTACACCTCACTAGAATTGCCGACTTTCTGACCAAGAAGGACAACATTACTCTCGTGCCAATGATCATCGCGAATATTTATTGATATTTGACATCTTGCAGAGCTGGTGCGATATTTTTTTAAGGTTGTTGCAAATGTGGTTGGTGGAGCATCTTTTTCATTGTTACAGATACATGAACTATAGGTTAACTAGACTCAGTTGCATTGAGGAATATGAAGCCAGGATAGGTGGATACGACTTTCCAGAAGGAACCAAAGCTTAATTCACGTATCTTGGTTCATTAACCACAAGTCGAATTGAATGGGCTTTCAGTTGGCTCTAAGCCAATGAAGTTATATACATGTCCGCTGATGCTTGCTTTCTATTATTGATGGGTCTTCAAAGTGTTTAGACTTATTCCCTACAACGAGTTTTGCATCAGTTGAGCAGGTACTAAACAGTCCCTCATGATAAAAATTTGAGTCCACAGGTAGTTGAATTTCATCCGAGGCCTTCTTTTCCCAAAGAAATGGTTTGCTGGATCTGGCATAGGTGTAGGTGTTTGGAGACACACACTCAGTTGTGGTATATATCAACATTGGAAGTGGTATCTAGTTACATGACATGGTACGATAAAAGAGTTTGGGTAAATGGAAAAGCAGAAAGACCCGTCAAAAGGCTACATGTCCAACAGTTCACAGATGGAGCAAAAGAATAATGGGTTTGGGTAGCAAAAAAGGAAGAATATCGGGTCGCCATCAGCAACCTAAAAGAGAAATTAAGAGTCCTTAGCTTTGAAAAGGAATTGCAAGTTGCCAAGGAAGTGGGAGAAGAGAAGAGGTTGGCTCATGAAAATGAGGCCCTCCAAGCCTAGCTACGAGAAATGAAAATGGTGCCAGAGACACATGTGAATAGTGAAAGATACCAAAAGATCATTGTCAACCTGAGACAGAAAATGTATAATTATGTGGTTGATCTGAAAAAGATCGAAAAAAGTTACAAGGGCTCAGGAAAGGATAGTCCATTTTGGAGAAGATTTTGAGAACCACATAAGGTTGGCCAGCCAAGCAAAGCAAAATCACGAAGAAAAATTTGTTGGCATAAGAAAAGATCTGGTCATTCTTGAAAATGAAATGGGCCAACAAGTTAAAGACTTCAGGATAGAAAGAGAGAACTTTTACAACCTGTTGAACCAGTTGGAAGGGAATGTAGTAAACCTGCAAAACCAGAGGGATCAAGCCCATCAGTTGGTAGAAGTTTGCGATGAGCAGATTAGACTAATGCGCCAAGACCAGAGAATCACAAAGTTTAGAATTCGGCAAATAACCGACTACACTGCCAAGAAATGCAATGATTGTGAATAGATGACCAAGACCATGTTCTTCACTATAGTGTTGACTTTTGCCCGCCAGGTCATGATTGATCTAGAGGTTCTTTTTTATGAGATATGGAAACAGGTCGGCCTAGTGACTAATGGATGTCACCCGATACCCTGGTTGGAGTTTACCTCTTTTGAATCTAAAGTCAGTTTTCCATTTTATCACTTGTTTTTTTGTAAGAAAATATACTACTAGGAAGGATGCCTAGCAGTTACTATATATAAGTTGTTTTGATTATCGAGTTTGTAGTTTATTTTTCGCACTGAATCTGTTGTTCATTGTCCGTTTTGAGTCTGTTGTTTATTGTTCATTTTGAGTTTGTATGTTCCTTTCAAAGTCGGTTTAATGCCATTTTGCATCCTTGTAATGAAAACCCACAAAGATTTTATTTAATAAAATATTATAAACCCAAAAATTCTCTGCTATTATTTTACATTTATTTCCATGAACGTAATGGTCTGCTTCATGCACCGTCATGATACGTAGGCAGTCCCCAAAGGATGCGATCAAAACCATAAATTAACGGTGTGGAAAAAGAAAAATAAAGAGAGAAAAACAAAGAGCGATAAGACCAGAAAGAGAGCTTGAAATGAAAGAAAAAGATATATAGAATGGGATGGGACAATAAAATTCAGAATGCAATATGCAACCGTTCAATCATATAATAGAAGCGTTTTAACTGCTACGTGCATTGCATCCTACGTGGGATTCCCAATACGTTAAATGCTTTAAATTAACAAGTTTGTTGTGTGTGCTAAAAGTTTAGGTTTAGGTGGTTGGTTTTGTGGTATCCTAGAATCCCATCCGTACTTTAATCGCTCAAAAGGAAAAGTTCCAATGGCTTCAGAGGGAAAACTACCAATTGCCAACCCTGAGAATAGCCCAGCAGCGGAAATCCTACCAGAATTAGCTACAGCTGAGGAAAAATGATTATTGCGCATCCGCATGATTGAGATGCTGGATGCATGGACTAATGGGAAATAACCTCCCAGTGTCATTCCTGGATTTCCAGAACTGATTCCCAGAATAAGCGAGGCCACTAATGTCCTTATGATCAACCCATTTATCCCTTACGGGTATGCTCCCATGCCAAATTATACTACCAGAATGTCTTTTGTCGTCTGTCCCCAGGCACCAGTCCCAAGGGCAACACTCGTTGTTTTCTATGCGGCCCCTACTTTTACCATTTCACAGTCAAACATACCCAGGCCATATACTGAACCACCAAGCTTCACTTTCCAAGGTCCCCATTTCCCACCTGAAATAACATATGCCACACTTGATTCCTCTGATCAGCCTCATCCGTATGATTACATAGTGGAAGCAGAGAAAACTACCAAAATCCCCGAGCAAAAAGAGATGGATTAGAAAATGAGAAGTATGGAACAAAGCCTCAAGAATAACCAAGGCTTGAGCGGCCAAAAACGTGTCCCCTATGCCGATCTATGCATGTTTCCGCATGTGCATTTGCCAATGGGTTTCAAAGCTCTAAAGTTTGAGAAATATGATGGGCACGAAAACCCAATTGCCCACTTGAAATTGTACTGCAACTAGTTCAGAGATGTTGGTGAAAAAGAAGAGCTACTGATGGCCTACTTCGGAGAAAGCCTCATGGAAATAGCCATCAGAATGGTACATGGATCAAGAAATCTCCCACTGACATGTGGGATGATATGGCTCGAGATTTCGTCCGTCAATTTTAATGTAATATGGACATTGCACCTGATAGAAACTCCATCTCCAACCTAGAAAATAAACCCACAAAAATATTCTATGAATACACAATTAAGTGGAGAGAGCAAGCCGCAAGGGTGAAGCCTTCGATGGATGAGGTAAAAATGATCACGGTATTTTTGCAAGCTCAAGAAGCGGATTATTTCCAGAATATGATGTCGGCTATGGGCAATCCATTTGCTGAAGCCATCCAAATCGGGGAGATGGTAGAGAATGGGTTAGAAATAGGCAGATTCTTGAGCCAACCTAACCTTAAGGCTATATCACAGGCTATTTAGTACGACTCGGGGGTTTGGCAAGCAGAAAGAAGAGAGAAGAGAGATAGATGATGGTTTCGAGTTCGAGGGGGGGTGGCGAAGGGCCTTTAACCAATATATACGCCTCATAGAGCCCCGCAAAACTATTACCCACATCAGGATGTTGCTTATGCCATGGTACAACTTTATGCGATGATGCACGCACAACCCTAAGCGGCTACAAAACTACCCACAAAATAGAGCTCCACTTCCCAAAAACTCTCGTCCCTACCATGCACCTTATAATCCATGCTCTCAACAAAATGCTCCCCAATACAATCCGCGTCCACGAGATCCTCCCGGAAGGAATCTGTTCACCCCTATTGGTGAATCATATTCAAGTTTTTTTCAAAAGCTAACCAGGCTAGGTCTGTTGCAGCTAGTGGCCCCGAACTGGAAAAACCCTGAGCTGATGCCAAATATGAGTACCACTCAAGGACAGTGGGCCATGACGCAGAAGATTGTTGGACCCTTAAGAGAGCGATTAGTACTTGATTGAGGTCAAAGCAATAGTTATTAGGGAAGAAGGGCCTGTAATATGACTCACAACCCATTGCCTTCTCACAAACATGGGACTGTCATTCGCATGATTTGTGACGACTGAGAGTTTAATATAGAACTGAAAGCTATTGTCTCCATCACCACAACTGAGGTGAAACCCAAAGTGCTCGCTAAGCCTGAGAAGAAAGCAACTACAGTCCCTCGGGCTGTTGAAACCAAAACTGAACTTGCTCCAGAAAAGAAATTGGTTCTCTATGTTCCGAAGGCATCGGGAAAATAACATCATGTCCTTAATGTCTCGAAAATGGTTGATGAGATAAAGCTTGCACTTAACGTACCCAAGTTGTACGTGCCAAGAAGTCTACCACAGGTGGCGCGGGGCCAAGAATGTCACCAATGCTGACTGAGCATGTGGTCATTAGCTAGCGAACATCAATTTTGTGTTGTGTTTTGCACTCGTCAATTTCCACAACCTTTTTTGCATAATTCTTCAGTCATGAACACAACTCAGATGATCAAAAATGGGTACAAGCCCAGAAAAAGGTTAGTAGCCTCTATTCAAGACATCACTAAGCCCATCTCCCCAGTTAAGAATGAGAAAACCAGCTTGGGGAAGGCACGAGCTGTGCCGAAGTTCAGTACATGTACCGTGACTTTAAGCTTAAAATTTTGAGGCTACCCTGTTCCTTGTTAGATGGGAGTCCCGATAGTTTGTCTGGTTGTCATTTCTGCATTCGGGTTATTTCAGGGTGTAACTCGAATGTTTTTACTTTACTGCCTTTACTTTGTGATGTAAACCCTTTGTCTTTCCAATTCAAAGAAATGAAATCGATATTTCATCGTCCATGAATGTCTCTTTTTCTTTTTTCTGATTTATTTTTCATCTTATCTTCTTTTAGTTATGTTAATGCGGACTTTCATAACATGACATGCCTGTTGACTTCATATTAAGATTCTAAAATGGTTCAGGACTTCAAAATAATGAATCGAGAAGCAGAATACAATTAAGATAAGGCTTCTAAGGAAATAAACAGAGAATTGGAACAATATGAGAATAAGCCTAAGCCAAACCCAAATGTAACAGTGCGCTCATCAGTGTGTGACATCCCTTGTTGGTTTACTATACTGAAGTTTTAATACCTATGGAAGTTGAAATTCCCCCTTTTCAAATCATTATCTAAGTCTAGATTGAGGATGATGAATGGGTCAAAACTGGTGGAAAAATTGATATTGATTGATCAAAAACGATTGGCCGCAGTTTGATACGGGTAGTTATACCAACAAAGAATGGCCCATGCCTATAATAAAAAATTGAGATCCAAGAAGTTTGAAGTAGGTTAACTTGTTCTGAAATGTATCCTTCCGCATTAGGAAGAAGCTAAAGGAAAATATTCCCCAAATTGGCAAGGTCCATTAAAGAGTGCTGCCAAAAGGAGCATTGTACTTGGGAGACATCAAAAGAAATGTCCCCGATACAACTATCAATACAGCTGCAGTCAAAATGTATTATGTTTGACCCTCTATGCAACATTAATGCTCTCTGATTGGGATGACGAAGGCTTTCATTTTCACTACCCAAACATTATTAGCCCTTTTGCAAACCCTTTGAGTCAATTACCTTTTTCTTGATCACCCGCTTTGGAACCTTGTAAAAAAAGAAAATAAAGAAGGGGAAAAAGAAGAAGAAAACGAAAAAAAGAAGAAATAAAAAGGGAAAAAAGAAGATAAAAAGAAATGGAAAAAACAAAACAGAAATAAGAAATAAAGTTAATATTGATTGAACTACGTCCGACCTGATTCCGAAAGGATACGTAGGTAGTCTCACTCTGGGGTCAAAAAAATTTACATTTCCCAAAAGACCAATACTTGGGAAGCAGTTACAGTATTTCGGCGATAATTTTGCCGAGAGGTTCCAAAGTTGTAGTTCAACCATTGTTCATTTTACCAAAATCCTTCAAGACCTACCGACAAATCGGCAAGAACATTTAAAAATCAGAGGTCACGAATATTTGTACCTAATGCCATCAAAAAATGAGAAAACTATGAGCGAGCCTTTTTGGTGAAAACCTTCACAGACACCATAGGGCGATGGTGAGCAGAGAAATAAAAAATGAGAGTGTCTTGTTAATGAAAACCTGTAAAGGGAACGATAAAGCGACGGCGAGAAGAGACATGAGAGAAATCAACTAGTGAAAACCCGCAAAGGACATTATTGATCGAAAAGAGGATCTACACTACCACGACACCAACACGGTCCTAAGCAAGGGTTTCTCGGTTTCAAGACAAGAGTTATGATGAGTTTCTGAGAGTTGGGAAGTTTACACGGATCGGGCATACATTCCAAGAAGCATGTCATGTTCATTGATGTTAGTATGTACTCCCAGAAAAGTCCTTGTTTCCTTTCCCCAAAAGGGACTTTTCTTGTTAAAAATCAATCTCCCTCGACTTGTTTACTTCTCGTATAAATTTGTGCCAAAATAAAGGTAAAGAAAGAATGTCAAGACCGATTACAGGGCTTTCATTTGAATCGAGCTGATATATTCAAAAGGCACCCAACCTCGACAAAGGCATCAAGTCGACCCCCGAGTAGCCATAGTTGGTAGATGCTCTGAAATTGAAAGCTTTGGAAGAAAGAAATCAAATTGAAATGCCCACAAAGGAAAAATAAAATTTAAAAGGTTAAGTCCCACTGCGCTACTAACTGTCATGGCAAAGGTTTGAAAAGCCAAAGGTTCCCCAAGGCCTGAAAGGCAATTGGTATTCAGGAAACAACTAGCTGCAGTTGAAATCATCATCCAAGGAGGATGGGTCGAGATCAAGTGTTTGAAGCACTCAAGGCTGCAAACCAACCACCAATCCGAGCTAACAATTGTTCTTTGTTTAAAAACAGAAAGCATGCACAATGCAGAAAAATAAACTTACAAAAGAAGGTACCACCGACAGGAAATCGTGAGGAGTTTAAAAACAGCTATGCAACGGCAAAAACTCTCAAAAAAAGGGAAGACTTTTTGAAACTCTTTCCCACATTTTGCTCACATCTTTAAATACATTTAAAATCATTCTATATAGGGTACACCAATCCCTTGCTACATTTTTATAACAGAGGGTACACCATTCCCTAGTCTCTTTTTCCAGTATAGGGTACACCAATCCCTAGCTATTTTCAAACTTAAGGTACAACACTTCCTATTTGATGATCTTTAGATATAGGGTACACCACTCCCTAGTCTATAAGGTACACCAGTCCCTAGCTGCATCTTCCAACGTAAGGTACACCATTCCCTAGTTGATGATTTTTAGACATAGGGTACACCACTCCCTAGTCACATCCCAGTATAGGGTTCACCAATCCTTACTTGAATTTTCTAGCATAGGGTACACCACTCCTTAGTTGATGACATTTTTAGACATAGGGTATACCACTCCCTAGTCTCTTTACCAGTATTGGGTACATCAATCCCAAGCTGTATTTTCCAATGTAGGGTACACCACTCCCTAGTTGATGATTTTAGAAATCTGGTACACCACTCCCTAGTCGCTTTACTGGTATAAGGTACACCACTCCATGGTTGATGATATTTTAGATATAGGGTACACCACTCCTTATTCACTTTATCAATATAAGGTACACAAATCCCTAGACGGTTTTCAACCTAGGGTACACCACTCCCTTGTTTATGATTCTTAGACATAGGTTACACCACTCCCTAGTATCCTTATCTGTATAGAGTACACCAATCCCTAGATGTATTTTTCCAACATAAGGTATACCACTCCCTAGTTGATGATTTTATACATAGGGTACATCAATCCCTAGTTGTTTTCCAACATAAGGTACCCCACTCCCTACTTGATGATTTTATACATAGGGTACACCGCTCCCTAGTCTCTTTACCTGAATATGGTACACCAATCCCTAGTTGTGTTTCCAACACATGGTATACCACTCCCTAGTTGATGATTTTAGACACACGGTACACCAATCCTAGTCTTTTTACCAGTATAGGATACACCAATCCTGAACTGTGTTTCCATCATAGGGTACACCACTCCCTAGTTGATGATTTTAGACGTAGGGTACACCACTCCCTAGTCTCCTTACCAGTATAGGATACGCCATTCCCTAGGTTATGATTTTAGACATAAGGTACACCACTCCCTAGTCTAGTTATCAGTATAGGGTACATCAATCCCTAGATTTGTTTCCATTATAGGGTACACCACTCCCTAGTTGATGATTTTAGATGTAGGGTACACCACTCCCTAGTCTCCTTACCAATATAGGGTACAACAATCTCTAATTGTATTTTTTTCAATGTGGGGTGTGCCATTCCCTAGCTGTGTTCCTTCCAATTTAAAATGCACCAATATTTAGTTGAGCCTCAATTTCACAATAAGGGCACATCATCCCCAAGGAATCATGATTTTCTTAGGGTACACCATTCCCGACATTTTATTGCTTTGAATAAAAGAAGTAGGTTTGAATTTGTTTACAACATCTCATGAAATATTTCTAGTGAAAACTGGGGCAGAAAATTTTATTCGTTATTTGTGTTGGTGTCTGAGAAAGTATTAACTCAACGCACAAGGTTTAAGACGACCAAAAGAATAAGTCTTAATTAGGAACAAAATAAAAGAAGTCAATCCTAGGTGCAAAAGCAGACAGAAGAGGATATGGACTGCTCAAGACATGGCGGAAGTCACGAGCATCACAACCTCTAATATCGACGATAGAAAAGTAAGACGAGGATGGACTAGCACCTGAAGCTAACATATATCAAGGTTCAGAGTCTGCATGAAGAACCAGCCTAGACTTAAGACCATGCTTTGAAAGACTTGTAGATAGGAATCTTGTAACTTATAGCTAATAGGATTGATTAGTTTATTTTGATTTTGGTGTAATAAGGAGTTAAGCCAGCAGCAACAACAGTGAGATCACAGCTTTTTGGTAGTTCTATCTACCAAAACTTTCAGAACTACACTGACCTGATTCCTTTATAGCAAAGGATATGTAGGCAACCTCGGAAGCAAGGTTCGGTCAAAATCTTTTAAAATGGTTCTCATGGAGTATCAAATGGGAAAAATTTGTTCATAATTGCTCATTTTATCTTTGCCCGAAAATACTTCATGTTCTCAAGCAAAGAGGGAAAATTGAGAACGTAATTTATTTCCTCTGCATAAAACGCTCCTAAATGTTCCAAAATAGTTTTTAATTATTTTTGTAAAGTCTTAGTAATTTTGTTTAATTATTTGATTGCATTTTGTTACCTCGTTAGACTATTTGCATTTAAGCATCATTAGGAATATTTTGAAAATCGCATAAAATTATAAAAAATATTTTATCTCTCATTCATTGTAATGTATAGACCTTGATTGATATTTTATGATTTAATTACATGTTAAATGTATTGATTAAAACACAAAAATCATAAACAATACATTAATCATTTTTAGGTTTAATTAATTTGTTAAGTTGGTTAATTCACATTTTAGTTAGTTTAATATTAGGTAAAACAGAGGAATGGGTTATATGTGCAAAATGGGATTTAACCTAGGATTTTAATTAGCATCGCTAAAATTGAAATTAAAAGGAAGAAAATAAGAAGTTTGTTGGGCTTATCTCTTAAATAGTCGGTCCAATTTAGGCGGCCCGATTTCTATAAGACCCGATCCAAATCCTCACTCTCACCCGACCCACTCGTGTTTGGCTTTCAGAGACTTAGAACGACGTCATTTGGCCCTAGCTAATCTCCACCCTTCATTTCATTTGATCCAATGGTCCGGAACTGATTCTTTCATTACTTAAAAATGTTTGAATACCCGACCCTCCACCTCAAAGAACTCTCTCTCATACCCTATTATATCCTCATCTCTTTTTTGTACCCTATTTTCTCCTCACCTCTCTCCGTCGTGTACCACCCGCTGAAAATCTCCTATGGCAGTGGGTGATACACATAATCCAGTCACTCCCAACTCAGAGGCCAGCTAGGATTCCAAGTGGACGAGCTGTTGGCTTAGCATGCAAATGTGATGCTGAAAATTCAAATGAGCAATTGGCGGGAAAGTTAGTTAGGATCGATTTAAGCTAGTTTGGATTCCTTTTGAATTTTATTTGAATTCCTTGTATTAGTTATATAAATAGGATAAATGTAATTGGAAAAGACATTATTGAATACTAAGAAAAACTCAGAATTTCCCATCTCTTCTTTTCTTCTTCTTCTTCCTTCTTCCTAACTTCTTTTCTTCCAATTCGTTATTGTTTCATTGGTTGATACCTATAATTTGGTATCAATTGGTATCAGAGCTTGTCGATAATGGGACCGTGAAGAGCTGTGGACGTAGTGACTGGAGCTCAACCAGCTGATTTGCAAGCGCAATATGAAGATTTAACAGCACAACAACTATATCTCAGAGAGGAACTAGCTCAAAAGCAGTAGGAATTACGATTACATGGATAGGCGACATGCTGAGTTTCTCCAGATGGTAAGTTCTCTCAAAAACTCATTTGATGGTTGGCAATTGAATCAACAATCGAAGGACAATGCTTTTACTTCGAACGGAAAGGACAAGGTGCTCCAATCATGGAAGGGTATCTTAGGTCCAAATCCTCATTGTGTTAATTCTAATCGGAGTCATAATGTACTTTTTTCTTGTTTTAATGGAGAAACTTTGAAAAGTTGGCTATATAGTATTGAGCAGTATTATTATGTTGATAAAACTCCTCTTAATCAAAGAGTGAGCTTAGTAGTAATGAATTTAGATGATGAAGCCTTGGAATGGCACCAATATTATATGAAATGTAGTGAATCAATTGAAATGCCTGACTGGGATGAATACTTAGCTGCTTTGGTTGAAACGTTAAGTGAAGAATATTCTGATCATGTGTTAGATCTCAAACAATTGAGACAAACTGGTTCTGTGAGAGAATTCCAGTTTGCTTTTCCTCGACTCTTAGCTCAGTGTGACTTACCTGTAAGTCAATCCATCTCCTGCTTCCTAGGTGGGATCAAGTAGGATCTAGTGAATCCTGTGAAGATGCATGAGCCTCAAACACTTTCTAAAAAATACAGGCTAGCTAGGTTAGCAGAGGCTACCTTAGCTGTTAATGCCCGAGCCCATAGATCCAATTCTAGTGGACAAACTTCCCTTGGTGTGAGGAGACATGTTTATGATTCCTCACCCATCAGACCACATCTTACTAATACTCCTACAAACACCAAGCTAACCTTACCTGCCACAAGTGCACATTACCAAAGCAATTATTTGTACTGGATTTGGAATATGGAGATGATAAGAGTTTGGAAGAATCAAACCAAAATATAGAAGGTGAAGCTACTAATGAGGATTGGTCCTTAGGTGAAAGTGATCCTCCCATGATTTCATTATGTGCATTGAGTGGAATACAAGGTGCTCAAACTATACATGTGACTGGATACAGTAATAAAAGGGAAATACATATTTTGTTAGATGGAGGCAGCACACACAATTTTATAGATTGTGAGTCTGCTAAACGACTTGGTTGTGTTATACTCCCTACGAAGGTGGGATATGTTAGCCTTGGTAACAATTCTATGGAGGCTACATCTGGAGTAGCAAGGGACTTCCAATGGATGCTGCAGGGTACCTCTTATACTTCAGATCTCATTGTCTTCCCAGTTGGAAGATATGATCTAGTTTTGGGAGTATTGTGGATGAAAACACTAGGACCAATCACTATGGACTGCACTGCCTTAACCATGTCCTTTACTTACCAAGGCAAGTTCCACTTGTTTAAAGGTGCTTCTGAAGAATGCAAATTATCTAGCACCAGGGCTATCAACAAAATGAAGGGAGATCAAGTGCAGCTCTTTATGTTACAGGTTCTAGTTACTGAGCATGAGTTATCCACAGGAGAACAGTTGAATGCATTGCATTTATCCAAGAGACTTAATGTTCCTGCTATTATTAAGGACCTGCTCAATAGATATCAACAGGTGTTTGTTGAGCCAACAACCCTGCCTCCAACAAGGGGTACCTTTGATCACAACATTCCCTTACAACTTGGAACCAAGCCTATCAATATTAGGCCTTACAGGTACTCTTGTCTAAAGAAGGATATTATTGAGAAGATGATAAAGGACATATTGCAGAAGGGTGTGATCCAATATAGCAATAGTCCTTTTGCATCTCCAGTGGTATTAGTAGGGAAAAAGAATGGAACATGGAGACTATGTGTGGATTATAGAGAACCGAATCAGTGCATTGTGAAGGATAAATTTCCTATCCCTATTATAGATGATCTATTGGATGAGTTAGCAGGGGCAGTGATATTTTCTAAAATTTATCTTCGAATCATCAGATCAGAATGGTTCCAACTGACATTCCTAAGATAGACTTTAAAACTCACTTTGGTCATTATGAGTATTTGGTTATGCCCTTTTGATTGACCAATGCTCCATCTACATTCTAGTGTCTCATGAATCATCTATTCCAGTCATTTTTGAGGAAATTTGCCCTAGTCTTCTTTGATGACATCCTCATATATAGCAAAGAGCTTGCCAGAACATGTTTCTCATCTACAACAAGTTTTTAATGTCATGGTCACTAACAGTATTCTAGACAAACATTCTAAGTGTGTATTTGGAGTCTCCTAAGTGGAGTATCTGGGACATTTAATTTCTAGTGAAGGAGTTTCTAAATATCCTAAGAAGATCAATGATGTTCAGGAATGGCCTACACCCACAACCAACAAACAACTAAGGGGTTTCCTTAGGCTTGCAGGATATTACAGGAAATTCATTTAGGGATATGGTCTTATTAGTCGACCATTAAATGAGCTTCTGAAGAAAGATAGTTTCAAGTGGTCTATAGATGTTGCCCAAGCTTTTGATGCACTAAAGTTATCCTTTAATACTACACCTATCCTGGCATTACTTGATTATTTTCTCTCCTTTTTTGGTAGAAACTAATGATAGTGGCATTGGCATTGGTGATGTTTTGATGCAGCTTGGCCATCTTATAGCTTTTATTAGCAAGGGACTAGCTCCTCGACATGATTCTCTGTTTGTCTTTGAGAGGGAATTCCTTGCCCTTGTCTTTGTTGTCACTAAATGGTCTCACTATTTACTTGGCCAGCACTTTATTGTGAAGACTGGCCAAAGGGCTTTGAAGTACCTATTAGAGAAAAAACTACATAGTGATTCGCAACTTAGATGGCTAGCTAAGTTGCTCCCTTTTGATTTTGAAATTCAATACAAAAAAGGGAAGGAAAATACTGCTGCAGATTCACTCTTCAGGGTTGATGGTGCTGAGTTGATGACCCTGATGGTCTCTTCTGTGCAGGCTGATTTATGGAAAGCTATTTCAAATAGCTAGAAGAATGATCCTAAACTTCAAACTCTCATTGCATATCTAGTGCAGACTCCACAAAAACACTTTACTTGGCTCAATGATCAGCTAAGAAGAAAGGGTAAACTTGTAGTAGGGAAGGATGATATCTTGCAGAAGCAAATCTTAACTTTGTGGCATTCTACTCCTGATAGAGGCCATTCTTGGATTGATTCTACTAAAAGGAATGTGCTAGCTTACTTCTATTGGAAAGGGATAAGAAAGGACATACTGGATTTCATTCATAATTGTGATATTTGCCAAAGAAACAAATATGATACCTCTGCCTATCCAGGACTTTTACAGCCTTTGTCTATACTTGTTATTGTGAAGACCCATGGGGTTATTTTATGAAGTTAGACTCTGTTCTAGTCTTAATAGCCCTAAAAAGGTTAATTTTAAATACTTCGATTTGCATGCACAGTCTGGGCGTGAAACTGGAAAGCTTTTATGTAAAAATATAAGAAATAATATTTTTTAGAACTAAAAATTTGGTTTTAGTTGACTTGAGTCAACATTTTAAGTAAATGACAGGTCTGTGTTTCGACAATCCCGGGAGGTGTGCAGTAAAATATGGGACTTGGGCGTATGCCCGGAATTGAATTCTGAGGTCCCAAGCCTTAGAAATCAAATTTTGAAAGAAATTGTTTTGCTGAATTATTAATGAAATAAAGAAATGAATTAACGTTTGAAGTCGTTGGTATCGGGCCCGTATTTTGGTTCTGGAGTTCGATATAGGTTTGTTATGATATTTAAGCCTTGTCTGCGAAATTTGGCGAGAATCGGAATTTATTTGACGTGATTCAGATGTCTGATTGATAAATACTGAACTTTAAGTGTTCTCGAGAAAAATAATGAGTTTTGAGTTTTAATTCATAGTTTTACATGTTATTTTCATGATTTGATCGCACGAGCAAGTCCGTATGATGCTTTAAGACTTGCGTGCATGTTTGGTTTAGAGCCCCGATGTAACGACCTGGTCTGTCGGTACGCAGAACCTGCATTATAATTACTATTTTTGCCTTGTTATAGCTTGGTTATACTGTTTATGATGTGTTAGAGTTGGTAGCCTTGGAACGGAATGGTTGTAGTGAGAGTTTAGTCACTTAGTCTTTAAAAATAGCCTTATAGTTGGAAAAGTTAACTGAGAGTTGACTTATTGGTAAAACACCTCGGAATGTGAATTTTATGGCTCGAGTAGCTTCGTTAGGTGATTTGGGACTTAGGAGAGTGTTCAGAATATATTTGTGATGTCCGGTGTAGAATTAGGCTTGAATTGGCGAAAGTTATTTTTGGTAATTTCTGGTCGGCAGTGGAAAATAGGCTATCGGGGTCGGACTGGAACTCCGACAGTTGGAACATATTTGTAATGTCATTTTGGATATGTCTGAAAAATTTCGGGTCAATCGGAGTTGTTTTGCATAGTTTCGGCATCGTTTGTGGATTTAGAAATTTCAAAGTTCTTAGGCTTGAATCCGATGTGATTTTGGTGTTTTGATGTTATTTTTAGTGTTTTGAGAATGCCACTAAGTTTGAATGATCATATACGATATGTTGGTATGTTTGGTTGGGGTCCCGGGGGGCTCGGGATGGTTTTTGAGTGGTTAACGGGGATTTTGGAGTGTTGTTGTTCTTGCTGAAGTTGTTGGTGCTAATGTAACCGCACCTGCGGATGTTTGATCGCAGGTGCGGGCCCGCAGAAGTGGGCTGAGCTCCGCAGGTGCGGAGGTTGACTGGTCAGTGTACAGTCGCAGGTTCGACACTGTATCCGCAGGTGCGGAATTCCCTAGGTTAATGAAAAACCACATGTGTAGTCCTCCTGAGCGCAGGTGAGGACCGCAGGTGCGAGATTTGGGGCCGCAAGTGCGAAAAACCTGGGCAGAAAGTATAAAAAGGAGACTTCGCGAATTTTAACCCTTTTTCTACCATTGTTGTGCGGGTTCCGATATTTTTGAGGGATTTTGAAGGAGGAAACGTTGGTGCATCATTGAGGTAAGCTTTTTGGACTTATTAACTCGATTATAGGTGATTAAAGACCTTATTATCAGTGCTTAATTTGTGAAAATCATTAGAAAAAGGGGTGAAGTTAGGGCTTGAGATTATGAGACCTTTAGGAGTCGATTTGAGGGGTTAAACGAACTCCGATTTTGACGTTCTTTATATGTACGGACTCGTGAGAGGACGAAGAACATTTTGGTACAAAATTTTTCGAGTTCCGCAACGCGGGCCCGGGGGGTTGGGTTTTGGCTGAATTCGGGTTTTATGCTAAAATTGGTACTTTTCAATTGGAATTCATTCCTTTAGCATAATTTGATGATAAAAATCTGATCTTGGTAGATTTGGAGCACTCGGAAGTTGATACGAGAGGCAAGCGGGTTGCAGAGTAGATATTCGGACTAGTTTGAGGTAAG